>NW_020871268.1:770292-780292 GCF_003789085.1 Penaeus vannamei
CTCTCTCTCTCTCTCTCTCTCTCTCTCTCTCTCTCTCTCTCTCTCTCTCTCTCTTTCTCTTCTCTCTCTCTCTCTCTCTCTCTCTCTCTCTCTCTCTCTCTCTCTCTCTCTCTCTCTCTCTCTCTCTCTCTCTCTCTTCTCTCTTTCTCTCTTCTCTCTCTCTCTCTCTCTCTCTCTCTCTCTCTCTCTCTCTCTCTTCTCTCTCTCTCTCTCTCTCTCTCTCTCTCTCTCTCTCTCTCTCATACCTTCTCCAGCTTTTCTCTTTTCCTTCCCATCTCACTCTTCTCCTTCTTAATCTTCCCTCCCTCTTCCTTCTTCCTCCTCCCTCCCTCTTTCCACTTCCCTACTTCCTCCTCCCTCCTCACTCCCCACTCCTCCCTTCCCCTCCTCTCCCTCTCTCCTCCTTCCTCCTCCTCCCTCCTCCCTCCTCCTCCCTATTCCCACTTCCCTCTCCCTTCCCACTTCCCCTCCCTCCTCCCTCTTCCCTCTTCCCTCTTCTCTCTTTTCTCCTCCTCTTTCTCTTTATTCCTCCTCTACCGCCCCTTTCTCTTTCGCTATGCTATGCCTCCTCGCACTGGACTGCAATGCTTTCCAGTGATACAACTCCATAGGTTGTGAGTGTGTATGTGTGTGGTGTGTGTGTGTGTCTTGTAGCCCCCCCCCTTTCCTACCTGGTTTGAAGTTCTCCCTTATATACTCCCTCACTTGCTCCCTCCATTCACTCCCACCATCCTTCCCTCCCTGTCTCACTCAATTTACATCCTGGTTCCCTCCCTCCCTCCTTCCCTGTCTCACTCAACAACCTCCTTCTCTTACTCTTCATCTTTCTGATTACTGTATCTGTCTTTTCATTTGTATTGGTATTTGTGTATGTTTTGTTATCTTGTATTTACTTTTTTTTTTTCTTCCTCTTTCTTGTTCACGTTCTTTGTCTTCTTCTTCTTCTTCTTCGGTACTCTCTTAATACATCTTTTGATATATTAAATTCTTTCCTTTTTATTGCTATTCAGTTAATTTTCTCTTGAAAGATATAATGTACATTTCTTACTTTATCTTTCTTGGTCTTTCTGTGTCTTAGTTCTTATTTCTATTTTTTGTGTCCACTTTATTATCTTAATTTTAAATGGAAGTAGTTCTCTCTTCCCCCAACCCCTCCCCTCCCTCCCTCCCTCCCTCCCTCCCTCTCCCTCCCTCCCTCCCTCCCTCCCCATTATTTTTTCTTATGGATTCTGTGGCTGGCATAACTGTATTTCTTTACAGACCAATTAAGAAGAGACAGGTGGTGACGAACTGTAGCCTAAAATCAAAGTTTTTTTTTTTAAGCTAATCCCCCCCACTTCCCCACCCCCCCCCCCACCACCCCCACCTTTCCACCGGAGCTGCATTAAACAAATGTATTTTTTTTTTATATAAATTGGCTGCTTCATATATATATATACATACTACCAGGAGTTGTATCACTCTTAGCTAGCCTTTTTTTCAATTTCATTTTATTTAAATAGTGCCTCTGGTTTGATCACTAGTGACCTAGCTAGTTACTCCTAAGGTTTTTTTTTTTTCTTTTCTCGTAGACTTGGTCAGGAATGTTTCACGAGAGAGTGCAGTGTTAGATCTATTGGTATTTTATCATTATTGTTATCATTATTATTATTATTGAGTATTCATATTGAATTTTAAGGCTTCCTGTTGTAATCTGGTAAAGATTATACAGATAAAAAATATAGTCTTATGGTTAGAGACTGTAATGTCATCCCATAGTTTAAAAGATAATGATACAGTAATAGAAAAAATGAAATATAAACTTCCTTACAAGAAGAAAGAGAAGTCATGAGAATGGGTGGACGAGCGAGTGAGGCGAGCGAATGACATGGTGCATGGCGGTGCATGGGCCCTCATTATCATTATTATTATTGTTATTAATTATTATTGTTTACCTATGATTTCGTTTTTTGTTTTCATTATTGTTCTAATTATCACTTGATCTTAGTTTTTGATTTGGTCTCCTGGCTTGTATAGCAGCTCTGTCCTGGTTAGAGACTCTTCAGTCCGTCTGTCTAGTTCAGTGACACGTAAATCATCTAAAAGCCTTTGAGATAAATCTGAACGAGTGAGCTAAGTTGGTAGAGCCCTGTCGGAGTGCCACCTCTCGCGCCTGCGCAGACGGGCAGCGGCGCAGGCGATCTGGCGCATGTTTACTTCGCACACCTTCCTTGTAGCTTAGAGACATACACGCTATCTGTATATTACTACTATTATTAATTATTATTATTACAATTATCACTATTATATGAAGCACATCTCAGCCTGGCCTTGCCCTCGACCCGCAACTCATCTGCTCTCGCGTTTTTCCCCAGGATATGAGGGGGGCCCAGGGGGGCCAGGGGGACCACCACCAAGACCACGGCACCACCACCGGGGAGAGAGGCTGTAGGTCGGTGTCCCGCGAGAGGGGCGCCGCCGCCGCCACCGCCAAGACCTCCGCCGCGCCCGCCGCCAGCACCGCGGGCGCCGCCACCACCACCAGCGCCTCGGCCGCGACGCGCGCCAAGATGAACGGCATGGATCTGCTCGACGAGGACGTGGACAGCGCGCCCGCCATCTCGTCGGCGGACCTGGACCAGCTCATGGAGGACTTCGACCTCAACGACCCCGAGGAGGAGGAGGCCATCAAGCAGAGCGAGGCGGCGAAGGCGGCCGAGGCGGCGGCGGCAGCGGCGAAAGAGGCCGAGGCCGCCAAGGAGGAGAAGCCGGGCGGCCTCGCGGGCGCGCTGCCGGGCGGGCTGGGCGCTGGCCTGTCGGGCATCCCCAACCCGATGGGCGAGGGCAACATCATGGGCAAGCTGGGCGACCTGGCCACGCAGAACCCCGTCACGGACGTCATGTCCAAGGGCAAGGACTTCCTGTTCAAGAAGTTCGGCCTATGAGAGCCAGCGGGAGCTAGGGCGCCGCTGCCTGCGCTCGCGCTGAGCCGCTGCGCCGCCGCCGGCCGGCCGCCGCGCGCGGGGCCGGGGCGGAGACGATGCCAAAGGGAAAAGGAACGAGTCCATTCTCAAAGTGCCGAAAGTTACCCCTTCACTACGTCTCTATTCCTAGGTAATGCTAGACGAACTTCTCCCTCGTTTTGTATCGTAACACACAGTCTCTTATGGTTCACTATTTTATATCCCCGGGATGGCATCGCAGTCGTGCAGTGCAACTTGACCAATTTGTACTCTGCTTTTGAGTGACGCACTGGTCGTCGCCATCCCCCCGCCCTCCCCCCCGACAAGAGCTGTACGCACGTCACGCAAGTCTCGCTGTCAAGCTCAAACGATATATATATATATATATATATATATATATATATATATATATATATATATATATATATATGATTACATTAATCAATTTATTGTTTTGATAAGATATAATAAAACAGTGATGGCTTCTATTGCGATGAGGAGGGACGAAACACGAGATGCAAGACACTGACACGTTTTCCCGCGGTCTTCGCGGGCAGGGCGCGGACCCCCGGGAGCGCCGAGGGGGCAGCGCGCGTGCATGTCTAGTCAGCCAGCGAGACTGTCTCTCTTCTCTCTCCTCTTCTCCCCCTCCTTCCGTTCGTCTCATTTCCTCCTCCTCCTCCTGCGCCTCCCTGTCTCATCTCTTCCGGAGTGCCGAGGACCCTCCCTTCCCTCCCTCTCTTCCTCCCTTCTGAAGTACGTCAGGTCTCTCAACCCGCCAAGTCCTTTCATTTTTCTATCCCTTTCTCCCTCCTTTCTTCGGCCATCCCATCTTCCACCCTTTACTCCCTGTTTTTTGGGTGCCTCCAATTATTGTTGTTATTGCTGTTGAGTATCATAGCCCTTTTTCGCTAAGACTTTCTGACATATCGATTTGGAACTCCTTTGCTTTTATATCGTAAGGGTCAAGACATGGTCACCCTTTCAAAACAAAAAAATATATATATATGTATTATTTAAGGATCGTTATATATTCCAAACTAAGTCTCTAGACCTTTCTTAATGCCTCCCCCATGAACCCGTCTCATACCCCCTCCCCTCCCCCCTCCCCGTCCCCTACCGCCCACTCCCACGAATTCTCTTCTGGCTTGTATTTTACTCCTCCGAATTATCAGCCTTTGTCCTCACGGTTATTATCCATTATCCCAGTTCCTGTTTTTTTCTTCTTCGTGATTCAGGACGCTCCTTGCTCACTCTGATGTGCGTGTCTCGTTTTCTTTCGCCGTTTTCTTTGCCGTTGGTTGTTATTCCTCCTCGCAAATCGTTTTATTTCGTGGAGCTTGAAGAATCTACCGACATCTATCAGTAATGTGGAGTCCGCATGGCATTTCAAAATAGGAATTAAATTTTTTATACAACCAGAGTTTCACGGTCAGTTGGAGGCAGTGCTGTGTCGACGAGGAATAAACAGATTGTTTGTAATAACAGTTTGCAATGTTGTGAATTAGGATGAATTCGTAAACCTTTGAGAATATGAAGGAAATAATGATTTTGACCACAATGGTTTCATGAAGCATATTGGTGTGCACACAGGGTTTTCCAGTGCTATTGTTCCTCTGTAGTTGAAAGGACAATGTATCGTGAATGTTGCAAAGAAAACAATGTATCGTGAATGTTGCAAAGAATGAGCGTTTATAATCCCCCTTCCACATGCGCCAGAATCAGTGTTTGATAAATGTCTCACACCTGCACTGTAAATGCACTGTAAATTCATCAATGTTGTTGGCCTTCTTTGTAAGTATGGAGATATTGTGAATTTGCCTCTCGAGTCATTTGCTGTCGGTCGCTCCGCGTGTTCTGCCGAGCGCCTCTGAAGAACAGAACACCGAGAACTTGTTCCGGACGCCCGCAGTCAGTCGGCCTGATCCACGCGGCCGGCGCACGAAATACTCAGACAGTGGAGTCCCCTCATCATTCACTCCAAAGCACAAACAACCTGAAACAACGTGCCATTGATCTTTTTTTTCTTTTTTGCTCCTCCCATCACACCCCCGTGTCAAGAATCTTTCATTCGACTGGAGAGATTGTTTTATATCTAGATTCTTTATTTTCATCCTCTTTCCGGCACTTATACAATTACTTTGGTGCTACCTTTCGCCGATTTTTTTCATCTAAGTCGACAAGTGACTTCGAAGTGTCCAATCTTGTCGCGCCCACAGAGACTACTGAGAGTCGTCGGGGCGCTCGCGTGCGTTCCTTCCCAAGTGCTATTTAATCGACGGAACCTTCCCCTTTCCCCTTGAAATGGATAACCAAAAATACAAACAATAATCCTCTGAATATGTCAAATTCAATTGTAAACTCTAAGCGCAATGTTTACAAGTTATGGCCCGTTGCATGGTCTTGCTTCTGTTGCATGAATTCCCTTCAACATGATCGTCTCTCAGCAGAGAACTCGCTACACAACACAATACATTACACACGTGGTTCTTGCAACTGTGATTTGATGAAGACTAACACGACCTTGTTTCTTGTAGGACCTGAGTGCTTGGTCTTGTGTCTTGTAGGTCCAGGGTACACATGGCCTTGTTTCCGGTCCGGGCTGCATGTTCTGTTAGGCCAAGGGTTCAGAGAAGACGGATGGATGCACAGTACGTCATACCATGGTGATGTTATTGATTTGTTATGACTTAAAATATGATAATTAATTCTTATTGAGGTATTTATCCAAAGATCACTTGAACTACAAAGTTGTATTCACGTGGCAAGACGGCCGAGGGCGTGTGACCCCGCGAGGAGGCATTCCCTTGTTTGTCCAGGTCACGGAATCGCCCCCGGCGGGGTCACGACCTCGCCTCCAGGAGTCCCCAGAATTCGCCTTGATGTTTGGACTGAGAACATATCGATTAAGCTGCGATCATGACTGTTGTGTGCTGAACTCCCCGTGGAGGTTCATATATTTATGACTAAGGCAGCGGTCCACTCCTCTCCCCGTTCCCTCGACTCACACACATTACTATTGTATCTTGTTATGTACATGTATGTAGCAAACCCAATTATGTGTTCAACTCGGCCTTTCCCTGTGCGTTATGGAAACGGGTAAATGAATAGATGTGTCCGTGTGTGAGCGCGCGTGTGCGTATATCTGAACAATCAGCTGACTCGAGCGGTCAGTCAGTAACCTTGCCATATGGGATCAGTGATTTTACGGTTACATTTAGCATTGTAGTTGTGGCTGACTGAACCTCTGTGAAGCACTGGACCGCCAGCACACCAGCGCCCACGGTGGAGAATGTCCTCAGCAAACTCCGCCAAGAAAAGAAAGAAAAGAAAAATCTTAAATCCTCAGGAAGGGGGGGATTACTTCAAATTACAATAGTCCTTGTCTGACTCCCGCGGAATGAGAAGAAAGACGACGAGAGCCTCCCCCCCTCCCAAAAGATTTTCCAAAAAAGAAATCTCAAGACCAAACCTCTTCCAAACGCCCCGGGGTGGAGTGGGCTGCACCTGGCTTCGTTCTGCCTGTGTCCTGTCGGAGTGCGTGTGTATCATAATTAAACCTAGTCGTGTGGACACTTCCTCCTCTGCCTTATAATGGTTGGTTGGTACTCTAAGTGCCCGTGGACCCATCAGGAGAACCCGTGGGGCACCGGCGCGTGTCTCTGCCTGTGTTTGTTTTTTGTGTTTATCTTAAGGATTTTTGAACTTGTGATAAAGCATGATTTATATATATATACATATTAGTCAGATTTTTTTCTATACCATATTGGAGGTTCGTAGTATGACATTGAATATATATATATATATAATATATATAATATATATATATATATATATATATATATATATATATATATATATATATATATACGTCTGAGGAGTGCGGTGGTTGACAGGGACAAGGACAGGTTCCTCCTGATGGGTCAGTCTCAGTAACCTCCTTCCATCCTTCACGTTCGCGGACCCGGGCTGAGGACGCGGCGCCGGAAGACCAAGACTTCTTTGGCGAGTCCTGCGTCCGGGCCTTCTTCTCTTTATCTATAATGTTACTTGTACAATACGCATTTCAATTGTTGTATTATAATGTACATATCCTGGCACAACTGTTACAGTAAATCATCCCATACTTCAGTGGTGTTTTATTGGCTTTCCTTTAGTGTGTGGTTTTAAATATTTTCCTGTCTGTGAAGAGGGATTTAATAGTTAATGTTTTTTTATATTCTAGTTTGAAGAAACACGTCATTATCATGTCGGAAGTTAATGCTTAGTTTAGGTAAAATGTGATATTAAATGATAGTGAAGCTTATATAAATCTTAAAGGGATGCACTGAAGCTGAAGATAATGATGGAAGCAGGAAAAAAAACATAATATCTATGTTATCTAGATAAAACGAAATAGTTAGAAAGAAATGAGACATAAAATAAAGACAAAAAATTAAACCTATACTTACGTTGAGATTAAAAATTAATATATTTCCTTTGCTCTATGAAGGAATATTTCAGTCGTCTGAGATACATTAATTTTATTTGAATGTATAAAAGCGAGAAATTTATTTGAGACATGAACAAAATATTAGATATGCAAAATGCACTGAAAGAATCTCCAAATAAAAAGGTTTATCAGTACATTTGCATACATGAAATGAATTTGATTAATCAGATATTTCTACAATATACAAAAAATCGACCCTAATCTCGTAAGCTAAAGATTACACACAAACAAGTGAAAAGAAAAAGAACACGGGCATTTAAAGCTAATATTTTTTTTTCCCGAAAAGCATCCAAACTCCATAAAAATAACAACACTATAAATCTATAAACGTAGAAAATGAATAAGTAATATAAGAAATGTACAAAACTATATTTTTCATGAGGTAACACAGTCCACCTAAACGATGTAATTAAAGGTGAACAGATAGTACAAATCAATATACTTTTCGTGTCTGAGAAAGAAATAGATTTTTTAAAAACTGATTTCACTACATAAAATAAACGAAGAAAAATAGATGAAGAAAAAAATATGAATATGTCTCAAACCTTTATATTTTCATACAAAATCCATTTAGAAGGTAAGTTAACTAATCTAATTATTCAGTTTTGTTCATATCTTTGTTAGCGGCTTTTGATAGATAATTAAACGATAACGAACTAAACTGCCTGGATAGATACATAATTAAGTATGAGTAATGAGGAGCTGATGGTGATGATGATTATGATGATGATGATGGTACTGATGTGATGATAAAAAATGATGATGATGATATGATGATAAATATGGATGATGATAATGATGATTAAGATAATGATTATGATACTGGTGATGATGTTATGATGGTGGTGACAGTAGTAATGATAATGATAATAAGAGTAATAAGAATTATAATATTAGTAATAATTACCATTATTGTTATTATTATTATCAAAATTTTATTTATGTTATCATTATTATTATTATTATTATCATTTTGGTATTGTTACTTTAATGTTCATCATTATCATTATTGTTATCATCGTCATTATTGCTATTGTTATCATTATAATCACTATTATCATCATCATGTCATTAATACTAGCGTCATTATCAAAATTAATGCTGTATTGTTACTGTTATTATGATTTTTATCATAATCAATATTTATATTATTATAATTGTATTATTTTATCATGTTACATTATTAGTAATAATCGTCATTATCATAACGGTACTAATAACATTCTCAAACCGGAGCGTTTACGGTTTTCACTGTCGACTGTAAATTCATTTTTGAAGAATATAACCCAGGCATATGCACCGTGTATATCTATTAATTAAAATATTGTGCATGAAAAGATATTTTCTTTATATCATACAGTACTTACTCATACAGAAAAAGTAGGAATCGTTTTATTTATTCGCGCAAATATTTCAGAAATAACAGAAAAACTCTTCGAGATAACATTTCATTTGTGCACACAAACACACACACATATGTAAGGCTCTCACATGACACTTACTTTAGACCATCTCTGATCCATGTTCCCAGCCAAAGTGTTATCTCCTTATGCTGAGAACACACACACACACACACACACACACACACACACACACACACACACACACACACACACACACACACACACACACACACACACACACACACACACACACACACATGTATATACATACTGTAACCCAGCTATATCTATATCTAATTACTATATGATACATATATCTAATTTTACATGTTTGTCACATACATATCTTCACACACATATACATATGCATATTCGCCTGACCATTGCTTCCCCTGTTCATTCCTCTCTTCTTGCCACACCAGACATTCCAATGTTGTGTTGTCTATCTCTTCCACAAGAGCTATGTATTGTTGTAACGCTTCCTTGTTCACCACCGTTCGTGACTTGATGCGATCTTTAGACCATTGTACAGGAGATCAGGCAGACTCCCTGCGGGAAGCCAAGAAGCAACACCTCGCTCCAAGGAGCTGCCGCACTCCCAACATCTTATTCAATAAAGGAGTCATCTTGGTTGTATACCTTAAACCCTAAGCTCGCCATCTACCAAATTCTTGTAAGGCCCAACATTCCGGCTCTTACACACACACACACACAGATAATTACGCTCTACCTATTTGTAAACCCATTGCATACGCATACATTACTGTTTCAACACCTGTGTAACTGCTCCTCACTGTTAACATACGTATAACACTCTTTTTATGTCACTCATCTTAGACAACAATATTCACTCACCCACACACCAAGCCTTCCATTGCGGACCTGACACCCGTAGGCCTACCGCATATTGAGGTCACTTTGTTTACACGTGAGCTTCCTGTCTCTCCCATTTCCTAATACAACGGAACCCCTTTACCCATTTCATGTCAAGTCCTGCATATGAGAGGGTTGCCTGCTAGCGACAGACAGACAGCTTAGAACATCCCGACTAGGCAGCACCTCTGTCCATTGGCCAGACTCTACCTTGTCTGCACGTAATCGCAAACAGGCCACGTTTACACACACACACATTTATGCATAATATATATATATATATATATATA
>NW_020871268.1:785292-790292 GCF_003789085.1 Penaeus vannamei
GAGAGGAGAGGAGGGAGAAGTGAGGAAAAGGAACCAAGGAGTGGGAGAGAGGGAAGGAGAATGAGGAAGGGGAACCAAGGAGTGGGAGAGAGGGAAGGAGGAAAAAAGGAGGAGGGGAGGAGGCAGAAGTAGGGAGGCCTGGAAGTCTCACACTCCCTTCCTCCCTCTATCCCTCCCTCCCTCTCTTCATCCATCCATCATCTCTCTATCCTCCCTCCCTCCCTCCCGTTCTTCATCCATCCATCCATCCATCTATCCTCCCTCCCTCCTCTCTCATCCATCCCTCTATCTCTTCATCCATCCATCCCTCATCCATCATATCCTCCCTCCTCTCTTCATCCATCCCTCCTCCCTTTCTCCATCCATCCCCCCCCTCTCATCCCTCCATCTTCATCCATCCATCCCTCTATCCTCCTTCCTCTCTTCATTCATCCATCCCTCCCTCTCATCCATCCATCCTCCCTTCTTCATCCATCATCCCATTCATCCATCCATCCCTCCCTCCTTCCTCTCTTCATCCAATCCCTCTATCCCTCCCTCTCTTCATCCATCCATCCATCTATCCCTCCCTCTCTTCATCCATCATCCATCTATCCCTCCTCCCTATCTTCATCCATCGATCATCCCTCTATCCCTCCCTCCCTATCTTCATCCATCCATCCTCTATCCCTCCTCCCTCCCTCCCTCCGTTCTTCATCCATCCATCCCTCTATCCCTCCCTCCCTCCATCCCGTTCTTCATCCATCCATCCCTGCATCCATCTATCCCACTATCCTTCCATCCTTCCCTCCCTCCCTAGCATATTATATATATTATATATACACCCACACACGCACGGGAGATCAGGCAGTGTCCGAAGGGCGGTTTTCGCAACACAGCAGGAGACCCAGGCAGCGCGGCATCGACAGCAACGCATAAGGCCGGGGGTTGGGTAGCGAAACAACTCTCCTTCATTCATAGCTTCGTTGTAGTAAAATCTTATGAATAAAGGCGCTGAAAAGGTGAGTGTGGAGACTACGGAGATCCAGTGAATAACATACGTAGTGAATAAGAGGTTGGCGTTTAGTGAATAAGTCTTAAATGAGGTTTAGAGGCGTTGTTATTAGTAGTACGTGCGGTGGGAAATTTTTGGCGGGTGTGGTTTTGTTAGACAGCTGGACTAGGAATGTTTGTTTGTTTATGACTGTGGTAATTAGCTGTATTAAATATGTAGATATTGAATATGTAGATATTAAAGTAATGGGATACATTAGCAAATAACGAATACATATTTGATGAAATAGTTGAAATTAGAAGTAAACTGATTACTCTCTATATCCCTCACCTATCTTCACCTTTCTCCCCTCCACTCTCTCTCTCTCTCTCTCTCTCTCTCTGTCTGTCTGTCTGTCTGTCTGTCTGTCTGTCTGTCTGTCTCTCTCTCTCTCTCTCTCTCGCTCTCTCTTTCTCTCCCCTCTGTCAATCTCTCTCTCTTTCTTTTCTCTCTTTCTCTTCTCTCTCCACTCCTTCTCTCCCTCACCTTACTCCCCTTCCCTCTCTACCTCACCTTTCTTCCCCTACTTTCCTCTCTCCTTCACCCACCCTCACCTTTCTCTCCTCCTTCTCCCCCTCTCTCCCTCATCCACCTTCACCTGCAGGAGGAGGAGGAGGCGGAGGAGGAAGAGGAGGGAGAAGGAGAAAGAGAAGGAGTAGTGGGAGGAAGAGAAGGAGGAGGAAGTAGAAGAGGAAGAAGAAGAGAAAGAGGAGGAGGAGGAAGGAGGAAAGAAGATGAGGAGGAGAAGGAGGAAGAGAAATTGGAGCAACAGCAGGAGGAGGAAGAAGAAGAGGAGAACGAGAGGAGGAGGAGTAGGAGCAAGAGGAAAAGTAGTAGAAGGAAGAGAAGAGGAAGAGGAGGAGGAGGAGAAGAATAGAACGAAGAGGAGGAGGAAGAAGAGGAGAGGAGGAGGAGGATGAAGAAGAGAGAGAGGAGAGGAGGAAGAAGAGGAAGAAGGAGGAAGAGGAAGAAGAGGAAGAACAGGAGGAGGCGGAGGAGGAAGAAGAGGAAGAAAGGAGGAGGAGGAGGAAGAAGGAAGAGAGGAGGAGGCGGAGGAAGGAAGAAGAGGAAGAAGAGGAAGGAGAGGAAGGAGGAAGAGGAGGAGGCGGAGGAGGAGAAGAGGAAGAAGAGGAGGAGGCGGAGGAGGAAGAAGAGGAAGAGGAAGGAGGAAGAAGAGGAAGAAGAGGAGGAGGCGGAAGAAGAGTAGGAAGAAGAGGAAGAAGAGGAGGAGGCGGAGGAGGAAGAAGAGAAGAAAGGAGGAGGCGGAGGAGGAAGAAGAGGAAAGAAAGGGAGGAGGCGGAGGTGAAGAAGAGGAAGAAGAGGAGGAGGCGGAGAGGAAGAAGAGGAAGAAGAAGGAGGAGGCGGAGGAGGAAGAAGAGGAAGAGAGGAGGAGGCGGAGGAGGAAGAGAGGAGGCGGAAGGAGAAGAGGAGGAGGAGGATGAAGAAGAGGAAGAAAGGAGGAGGCGGAGGAGGAAGAAGAGGAAGAAGAGGAGGAGGCGGAGGAGGAAGAAGAGGAAGAACAGGAGGAGCGGGAGGAAGAAGAGGAAGAAAGGAGGAGGAGGAGAAGAGGAAGGAACAGGAGGAGGCGGAGAGGAAGAAGAGGAAGAAGAGGGGAGGCGGAGGAGGAAGAAGAGGAAGAAGAGGGAGGAGGCGGAGAAGAGGAGGAGAGAGGAAGGAGGAAGAACAGGAGGAAGGAGGAAGAAGAGGAAGAACGAGGATAGGAGGAAGAGGAAGAAGAGAGGAGGAGGAGGCGGAGGAGGAAGAAGAGGAAGAACAGGAGGAGGCGGAGGAGGAGAAGAAGGAGGAGGAGGCGGAGGCGGAGGAGGAAGAGGAGATCGATGCCTTGGGTATCGCTACAAATATTTTTGTTTTTTTTTGTTTGTTTACCTGTGCATTGATTTGTCTAGTTTGTTTGATTTATCATTTATATTTAGTTATGTATATATATATATATATATTATATATATATATATATATATATATATATATATATATATATATATATATATATATGTACACACACACACACACACATCCCAAGGTGCAAGAGAAACTACAGAAGGAGACAGATGAAGTTCTGCCCAAAGGAACACTGCCGGAGACTGAAGACAGGATAGGGTGATAAATTAGTTTTCTGTTTATTATTGTTATCATTATTGCTGTTATATTTATTGTTATTTTTATTATCATCGTTATTGGTGATATATTTTATTGTGTTTATAGTGAGATAGTGTTAATATAAATATCATTCTCATCACCACTACCTCCATTATCATCATCGTCGACATCATCATCATCGTAATCATCATCATTATCGTTGTCGTGATCATCACCCTCTCTCTCTCTCTGTGCCCTCCCCTCTTTCTGTGTCTGTCTGTCTCTTTTCCCTCTCTCTCTACCCCACCCCCACCTTCTTTCTCTCTCTCCTCTCTATTATATATTATATATATATATATATATATATAATATATATATATATATATATATATATATATATATACACATACACACATACTCCCACCTTCCATCTCTCTCTCTCTCTGTCTCTTTCTCTCTCTCTCTGTCTCTGTCTCTGTCTCCTCTGTCTCTTTCTCTCTCTCTCTTTCTCTCTGAGCTGATTAATTCTCAACGTCCTGGAAGTTGCAGCACATAGCACACTAGGACCCGCTTTCCGCAATATGCATTCATCTATGGTTTCTATAAAACAAGAACAAAACAGTATGATATTGTGGCCGCGAGAATTACTCCAACTTTCTTGTGAGTCAAGGAATGAGCTTAAAAAAAATCTACGATAAGTATTTCAGGTTTTATTGGAGGAATGCAAGCTACGATTTTCCATATAAACAATCTATTTTTTTTAAAGAACAATTCTATCACTGACATCAATAATATATAATAATCTATGCATGAACCTTTCTTGAAATTACGTCTGTTTCTTATATCACACTTTAATCCATATGATTTACTTATTATTACATATTAACATTTCAACAATCTAATTTAATTAATCCCACTAAAACCATATTAAACAGATACTTTTATTGGTTGTTCAACACTCTTATGACTACACTTATCCGCTCCAATATTGATTCTTTATCTATTATTAAGTGCTTATAAGTTGATATCAATTCAGACAAATATTTACTGATATCATAGATCACTTGACATATAATATAATGTAATTCGAATCCCATGCACATCTTTACGGTATTCTGTAATCCAATTAATATAAATTTTGATATATGCTCTCCTTATAAATACAATCCTTCACCTGATAGTTTTTATTATAAACTAATCTCAATCTTCATCTATTTACCCGTGGCAGGATGATCCGCTTTTTGTACGTACCTCTTGAATATAAATTTCCATTTCCTATTTCTTGGAAGTCGCCTCCAGTCCAGCGCATGTATCACTTACGGCCGCATGCTTACATAAGATGTATAACGATCAGTTTCTAACACATTTACCATATTATTATTATTATTTTTATGTTTGTGGGAAGCCTTTACGTAACTCCAGGACTGACCGTTGCAAGAATATAATTTTCTTGTCTTTTTGCGTTAGTTGACATACGTGTTTTATTTCTTTTATGGCGGAATTATTCCTTAGAGAAGGAATATTCATATCACCCGTTTTATTCCGCTTTGCAGGTTCTTCACTACCCCAAGTTTAGTTTTTTACCCTTGATACTCTCCAACGATGAAGAAGAGAGAAATAAAAGAAAAAAAAAACACGAAGCTTAAGACGCTTTTTTTTCCTTTTTATATACGCTTAGTTAAACATAAGGAGGTATAATCTGCTCTCTCTCTCTCTCCTCCTCCCCCCCCTCTCTCTCTTTTTCCAAAGGAGGAGTGACACCTCCACCTCCAAACGATTTTGTTGGTGAACGACCTCTCGGCTAAAGCAGTTATGCTCACGAGAATGTTGTAAACAAGTTTGAAATATAGTAATAATTCAGTGGTTCTAG
>NW_020871269.1:20358-27858 GCF_003789085.1 Penaeus vannamei
ATTATTTTTTTTTAAGCGTTCATTCAGATACATTAAAATAGAGAGAAAGAGGAAAAAGACTTTCTCTGAATTATTCTAAAATTAGATAGCGGACATTAGAATCAATTAATGTCCAGTAAAACGTTATTTATGGTAATTATTTTCCTTTTGTCTTCCATTTATTTACTCGCTGGCAACTCACACTCGTCCGAATGCGCACGAGATGGCTTCCTTCAGATTCTTAATAACCGCGCGACATACTTATAATTGTAAGTGGAGATATGGTATGGTAGTAAAAGTAATTCGGGTATAAAAAGTAATGAAAACATTAATTAGGGAGGGAGGGGGAGGAAGGGGAGAGGAGGGAGGAGGAAAGGAGAGGAGAGAGGGGGGGGGGGATGAAAGGAAGAGGGAGAAAGAGAGAGAGAGAGAGAGAGAGGAGAGAGAGGAGAGAGAGAGAGAGAGAGAGAGAGAGAGAGAGAGAGAGAGAGAGAGAGAGAAGAGAGAGAGACAGAGAGACAGACAGACAGAGACAGACAGAGACAGACAGACAGACAGACAGACAGGCAGACAGACAGAGAAAGATATATAAGAGAAACAGATAAAAAGAAAGAATGGAAAAAAATTAGTTTAAAGAGTTAAAGTAAAAATAAAAAAGCTTCAAAAATACAAGACAAAAAATAAATGAATAAAAATTGCAGTAAAATAATTTCAGTCCATAAATTAGGTCAATTTTTTTAAAGAGATTATGATCGTCTTACAAGCAGGCAGAAACCCAGAGTTATGTTTTGTATCTTTTCAATTATTTTATTTTTGATATGTTCGCCTTTTCTCTTCTATATATAGTTATTTGTGTCTCTTCCTTCCTCTTTCGTTCTTTCATTCGCTTTTATCTGTCTCTTCTTATTATATCTTCGTTCATTTCACCTCTCTTCTCCGCCTCTTCCTCTTTCATTCACTTCATTTTCTTTTTTTTTTTTTTTTGTTCTTCTCTCTTCACTCATTTCACCTCTCTTCTCCTTTTTATTTATTCTTTTTTTCTCTCTCCACCTGTTCTCCTTCCTTTATTTATTCTACTTCTGTTCTCTTGTTCTTCTTCCTTTATTTGTTATATCAGCCTTTTCCACTTGTTATCCACCTTCCTTCACATCACTTTCTTCCCCACCCTTTCCCTCTCCCTCTCCCTCACTTCACTTCTCGTCTCCATCTGTTATCTTCCTTTTTCTCCTCTTCTCCCTTCTCCTTTCATCTTCGTTCTCCACTTGTTCTCCACTTTTCAGTCACTACATTTTTTTCTACTTTTTTCCCTTTGCTTATTCCACCTCTCTTCTCCATCTCTCATTCGCTCTTCATTCTTTTTTTTTCTCTCTGTCTTCTTCTCTTCTTTCTCCACCCTTCATTTATTTCACGTTTTCTCCATCTTTAACCCTTCTCCTTCCTTCATTCCATATCTTTTCTTTACCGTTTCACTTTTCACTCTTTCAATCAATCTACTTTTTCTCCACCTGTTTCTCTTCCCTTTCGCTCAATCCACCTCTCTTCTCTCCACCTGTTCTCCACCCTTCCCTCACTCCTTTTTATCACCTATTCCCCTTCCCTGCTCAATCCACCTCTTCTCTCCACCTGTTCTCCACCCTTCCCTCACTCCCCTTTTTATCCACCTATTCCCCTTCCCCTTCGCTCAATCCACCTCTCTTCTCTCCACCTGTTCTCCACCCTTCTCTCACTCCCCTTTTTATCCACCTATTCCCCTTCCCCTTCGCTCAATCCACCTCTCTTCTCTCCACCTGTTCTCCACCCTTCCCTCACTCCCCTTTTTATCTTCCCCTTCCCCTTCGCTCAATCCACCTCTCTCTTCTCTCCACCTGTCCTCTCTTCCTCTCCTCCTTCGCATCTCCTCCCTCTCACCTCGTTATTTCCTTGCTTCATCATTCCCTTTTTTATTCGGCCTCGCTTTCCCCCCTCTTCGTCGGCATTATATCATGATTATTTTACTCTCTCGCAACATACAGATTCCATTACCATTACCGCGATAATGAAATGCAAACACTCCCATTGCAGCTTGCAAGCATGTATGGGCTGCAGCTGCGAGCAAGAAGGGCGCTTGGAAAATATATTTATATTCGAATAGAAGCTTTTTATTTTATGCTGATATGTTATATATATATTTTATTATTCTTTTCATTTTTATCTTTTTCGTTGAGGGGGAAGAGGATTAGAATATATGAATTAGGAGAGAAAGGGATAGATAAATAGATATCTGAATTGACAAAAATACGAGAGAGAAATAGCGCTGTTATTCGCACCTTGTCGACTGTGCCAATTGTTTCGAATCATGTTTCATTTTCATCGTTCAGTCAATCACACGAAACCCGATATAATTCGCACACACAAAAGCTTTCTCTTTCATCACAATTCGCACCACACTATATCACATCATACACATCACAGCCACGTCATATTTTGCACTGATATCTATCACGATATATTTTTTAGAAGAAAGAATATGTATTAGTGATGATGATGTTAATGATGATGATGGTATGACGATGATGATGTTGATAATGATGATGATGATGATGTTGATGTTAATGATGACGATGATAGTGATGATAAGAATTTTAACAATGACAACATCGATAATTGTGATAATAGGAATCATAACGATAACGATCATAATAATAATGGTAATAACAACAAAAATAATGATAATGGTGATAACAATGGTAGTAATAATGCTGATGATGATGATTATATAATCATTATGAATGATGATAAGGATAATAATAATAATAATAATAATAATAATAATAATAATAATAATAATAATAATAATAATAATAATAATAATAATAATAATAATAATAATTATTATTATTATTATTATTATTACTATTATAATAGCAATAATGATAATAATATATAAATAATAATAATAATAATATAATAAATAATAATAATAATAATAATAATAATAATAATAATATAATAATAATATAATAATATAATAATATAATAAAATAATAATAATGATGATAATGATAAGCAACAACAATAATGATAATAATAAGAATGATAACAATGATGGTAAGAATAACAATGATAATACATATGATAATTATATAGAATAATGAAGATAATAATAATTACAACACTAATGATATTGTGTCATAATGATATCACTAGAAATAATGATGATATTGATAACAATGATAATGATAATAATGGTGATAATAATAACTATTATAATAATGTTGATAGTGATAATGATAATGATAGCAATAATGATAGTAATACCAATGATAATAATAATAATAGTAATGATACTGATAATAGTAATAATGACTATGATATTACCGATTAAAAATGATGATAATGACAATGCTAATGATAATAATGATGATAGTAATGGTAATAACAATAATGACAATAATAATGGTAATGATAATACAAAAGATAGAAATAATAACACGCGTAATGATAACTGATAATGTAATGATGATAATGATGAAATAGTAAGAATGATAATGACAGTGAAATTAATAATGATGTGATAATGATGATATTGATATTAATCATTTATATTATAATAGTAATGATAACAATAATAATAGCAGTAATGATGATTATACTAATATTGATAATGATGATGATAATAATAGTAATAATAGCAATGCTAATAATGACAGTAATGATATGATGGTAATAATAGAAATGATACAATGATAATAATAATAATTAATAATAATTATTATTATTATTTTAATTATTATTATTATTATTGTTATATTTTTATTATTTTATTATTATTATTATTATTAATATTATCATTATTATTATTATAGTGTTAATAATAATAACAATAGTAAATAATGATAATAATGATAATAATGAGAATGAAAATAATGACAATACTAATAACAATGATAATTATTATAATAATGATAATGAAAATAGAAAAAAATATTAATGATGATGATGATAATAGTAATAATATTATTAATAATAATAATAATGATAGTAATAATAATGATAATAATAATGATAATAATGAATATATGATAATGTAAATAATAATAATGATAATGGTGATAATAATATAAAGATAATTAAAATTAGATAAGCATAATGATAACGATAACAATAATAATAATAACAATAATCATAATGACATTAATGATAATAATAATACTTATAATGCTACCAAAAATACTGATAATAATGATGATAATGATATTGACAACAACAACAGCAATAATAGATTAATAGAAAAAAAAAATCCACAACAGCAATAATAGATTAATAGAAAACTAAAAAAAAATCCACAACAGCAATAATAGATTAATAGAAAGGTAAAAAAAAAAAAAAAAAATCCACAACAGCAATAAGAGATTAATAGAAAACTAAAAAAAAATCCACAACAGCAAAAATAGATTAATAGAAAACTAGAATTAATTCCACAACTAAACATTTTCTTTTCCACAACAGCAATAATAGATTAATAGAAAACTAAACATTTTTTTCCACCAGGCTAAATAAATGATAAGCCACGTCTGCCTTATGTCTTATAAAATCAGTTCTTAAGGGCCAAGTGACTGTGGTTGTGGCTGGCAAAAGAAGCCTTCAAGCAGCTCTTCTGAGAGAGTGGTGCTTGCATGCAGTCATCACGAGGGAGATAATCGTAGTATTTTATGCTTTAAGGAGGGTTGGAATAAGATCTGTTTTTTTTTTTTTTTTTTTTTTGGGGGGTCTCTCTCTCTCTGTCGATTCGGGTTATTTTCAAGTTTTTGCCTTATGGAGGGTTGGAATAAGGTCTGATTTTTTTTTCTGTCGATTCGGGTTATTTTCAAGTTTTTTCCTTATGGAGGGTTGGAATAAGGTCTATTTTTTTTCTCTCTCTCTCTCTCTCTCTCTCTCTCTCTGTCGATTCGGGTTATTTTCAAGTTTTTGCCTTATGGAGGCTTGGAATAAGGTTTGATTTTTTTTTTTTTTTTTTTTAATTATTTTCTGTCGATTCTGGTTATTTTCAGTGTTTTGCCTTATGGAGGGTTGGAATAAGGTCTATTTTTCTCTGTCTAGTTTTTTTTTTCCTCGACGTTATGCCTTATGGAAGGTTGAAATAAGATCGGATTTTCTTTTTTTTCAACAAATAGCCTTATAGAGGGTTGGAATAAGGCCTATTTTCCTCTGGCGCTCCGGCTTTTTTCAACGCTGTGATGAACGCAAAGGGGGGGGGGTGTATATATAGTCGTCAAGTAACATAGCATTAAATTGCTACGCATGACCCAAGCCCTCCTCATGACTTCATGACTCTCTCTGCCCCCTGACGTGACGTGACTTCGGAAAATGTGCCTTGTGGAGGGAAGAAAATAGAGGCTATTTTCCCTTGATCATGTGTGTCCTTAAGTAAGTGATTAGCAAAGAAAATCTAGAGGGGGAGTTGGTTTATTAGATTTTTTTTTCTTTCTTTTTCATTTTTTTTTTTTTTTTTTTTTTTTTTTTTTTTTTTTTTTTTTTTTTTACGAAATTACAGGCACATAAACGTTCAAGTGAACAGTGAGTGCAGTAGTCGAGACTGCTTGCTTGGTGTCTTGCTCGGTGTATCGTCGAACAACGTCTGCTGTTAGAAAATAAAACAATGTGGGTATAGTTTTATATTAAAAGGAGGGGGGGGAGGGGGTGGGTTGTGGTGGGAGGGGTAGGGGTGGTGGAGTTGGAAAATAAAACAATGTGGTATAGTTTTATATTAAAAGGAGGGTGGGGTGTCTTTGGGTGGGGGGGGAGGGGTAGGGTGGTTGGGGTGGGAAAATAAAACAATGTGGGTATAGTTTTATATTTAAAAGGAGGGGGGGGGGTGTTTTTGTGGTGGGGGGGAGGGGTAGGGGTGGTTGGGGTGGGAAAATAAAACAATGTGGGTATAGTTTTATATCTAAAGGGGGGGGGGTGTTTTTGTGGTGGGGGGGGGGTAGGGGTGGTTGGGGTGGGAAAATAAAACAATGTGGGTATAGTTTTATATTTAAAAGATGGGGAGGGGTGGGGTTGTGGTGGGGGAGGGGTAGGGGTGGTTGGGGTGGGAAAATAAAACAATGTGGGTATAGTTTATATTTAAAAGGAGGGGGGGGTTGTGGTGATGGTGGGGAGGGGTAGGGGGTGGTTGGGGTGGGAAAGTAAAACAATGTGGGTGTAGTTTATTTAAAAGGGGGGTGTTGATGGTGGGGAGGGTAGGGGTGGTTGGGGTGGGAAAATAAAACAATGTGGGTATATTTTTATCTAAAAGGAGGGGGGGGTTTTTGTGGTGGGGGGGGGAGGGGTAGGGGTGGTTGGGGTGGGAAAGTAAAACAATGTGGGTGTAGTTTTATTAAAAGGGGGGGGGTGTTTTTGTGGTGGGGGAGGGGTAGGGGTGGTTGGGGTGGAAATAAAATAATGTGGGTATAGCTTATATTTAAAAGGGGGAGGGGTGGGGTTGTGGTGGGGGGGGAGGGGTAGGGTGGGTTGGGGTGGGAAAATAAAACAATGTGAGTATAGTTTATATTTAAAAGGAGGGGGGGTGTTTTTGTGGTGGGGGGGAGGGGTAGAGGTGGTTGGGGTGGGAAAATAAAACAATGTGGTGTGTAGTTTTATTTAAAAGGGGGGGTGTGGTGATGGTGGGGAGGGGTAGGGTGGTTGGGGTGGGAAAATAAAACAATGTGGGTATAGTTTTCTTTAAAAGATGGAGGGGGGGGTGTTTTTGTGGTGGGGGGGGGGGGTAGGGGTGGTTGGGTGGGAAAATAAAAAATGTGGGTATAGTTTTAAAAAGGAGGGGAGGGTTGTCTTGTGGTGGGGGGAGGGGTAGGGGTGGTTGGGGTGGAAAATAAAAAATGTGGGTATAGTTTCTTTAAAAGGGGGGGGGGTTGTGGTGGGGGGGGTAGGGGTGGTTGGGGTGGGAAAATAAAAAATGTGGGTATAGTTTTATATCTAAAAAGGAGGGGGGGTGTTTTTGTGGTGGGGGGGGGGGGTAGGGTGGTTGGGGGAAAATAAAACAATGTGGGTATAGTTTTATATTAAAAGGAGGGGGGGTGTGTGGTTGGGGGGAGGGGTAGGGGTGGTTGGGGTGGGAAAATAAAACAATGTGGGTATAGTTTTATATTTAAAAGAAGGGGGTGGGGTTCTTTGTGGTGGGGGGGAGGGGTAGGGGGTGGTTGGGGGGGAAATAAAACAATGTGGGTATAGTTTTATTTAAAAGGAGGGGGGGGCTTGTTTTTGTGGTGATGGGGAGGGGGGGTAGGGTTAGGGGTGGTTGGGGTGGGGAGAGGGGAGGGGTAATATTTTTTGGGATCTTTGTATTTTGTTTTGTTTTATTATTTTTTATTGCATGTTTATTTTCAGGATTTATTTTTGTTTTCTTTTCTAGTTTCTACTCTTCATCTTTCTCTCTCGATTCTTCTCCTCTTCTTTCTCCTTCTTTTCCCTATCCTTCTCTCCTCTCTTTCCTCCTCTTCCTCTTTCCCTCCCCTTTCCTCCTCCTTCTCTTCCCCTTTCTAT
>NW_020871269.1:32858-40358 GCF_003789085.1 Penaeus vannamei
TTTAGCGACTCCTTCCCTCACTTACCTTCGCATGACCCTTGGCACTTCCCTTCCTCAGGGTTCTTCTTCATGGCTGCGGTCGCCTGTCTTGCCCCCCCCCCTCCCCCCCCCCCTACCCCTCTGTGTGATTTGCTTATATGCTTTCAACGAGAATTATTAAATCTTACCAAGGGACTACAGCAACAAGGTTTTAACATTCGTATGAGTATATGTATATATATATATATATATATATATATATATATATATATATATATATATATATATATTATATGTCTGTGTGTGTGTGTGTGTGTGTGTGTGTGTGTGTGTGTGTGTGTGTGTGTGTGTGTGTGTGTGTGTGTGTGTGTGTGTGTGTGTGTGTGTGTGTGTGTGTGTGTGTATGTGTTGTGTGTGTGTGTGTGTGTGTGTATTTATCTATATTCATAATACAAACACACACACACACACATACACACACACAGGTGTATGTACATATTTATTTTGATAGAGAGAAAGAGAGAGACAGACAGACAGACACAGAGACATAGATATTAAAAGAGAGAGAGATACACGATAACATACATACACACACACGCACATACACATTCTAGCGGCAAAGAAATGACACACGGCAAACGCACAGATACCTGTACTGTGGCGTCTAATTTATGCGCCCAGGTGACTGATGACCTGTTTTACACCGAGGGCTGACCTGGCTGGACCTGTTGGTGTGTGTATTTTACTCTCTAATTCATCCATTTTTATCTATTTTTTCTCTCTTGTCGTTTCTTCTTTCTCGTTCTTTTTATAATCGTCGTTCTTTCCATATTCCAAAAGATTTGCACAAGGCATAAAGTACACCGAACTGGTAGCGCACACAAACAAACACGTACACACAAACAAACACGTACACACACACAGACACACACACACAAGCTGATATCGTGACGGACTATAATCTCTCAGTTTGGAACAATGTCAATAAGAAGAAATTTTAAAATGGTCTTATCTGGTAACCTATTTATAGATATATTGAAAAGTTGGTTAAACATATTACACACACACACGGATAAATAAATACAATATATATATATATATATATATATATATATATATATATATATATATATAATATATATATATATATATATATATATATATATATATATATATATATATATATATATAATATATATATATATATATATATATATATATATATATATATATATATATATATATATATATATATATATATATAATGTATATATATATATATATATATATATATATATATATATATATATATATATATGTATACTATAGGTATATATATATATATATATATAGATAGATAGATAGATAGATAGATAGATAGAGAGAGACAGAGAGAGAGAGAGAGAGAGAGAGAGAGACAGAGAGAGAGAGAGAAGAGAGAGAGAGAGATTAACATAATATCTAATATTTGACAAATTCAATAATACGCAGTAACGAAATACAAATGATATAACAAACACACACAGTCTACAACCTTACATCATATATTATTGCAGGAATTATCTTACCATAATCACCTCAAATTAATTATCCTATCATGATTTAGATTCACTATGTATATTTAGCAGAAGTGTTTGGTATGTAAATAATGATAAAGTTAATCATATTGCGTGAAGTATATCTTCTATTACTATGGTTTGCTAATTGTTCAATCAGTTGCAATATTAAAAGGTTATTGAATATTCACTTTTTGTATGTGCAGAAAAGTGGTGGTATATGTGTATGTATATGCGCATGTATACAGATGTACATAGGAATGATGATAATGATAATGATGATATGTACATATCAAATGATGATAATAATGATGATGACATATGAAATGATGATAATGATGATGATAATGATAATGATGATAATGATAATGATGATAATAAATAACATTAATGATGATAATGAGAGTTACAACACCAGTATCACCAACAAAATGATAATAATAATAATGCTGATATTCATGTTATGGATATTAACAATAATTATAGTAACAACGATGATGATAATGATGATAATAGTACTGCTACTACTAATGACAATATTGATAATAATACTAAAACGAACAATACTAACAATGATGGGAAGAAAGATACTGATGATGATAATAATGATAAAAAATAACAATGATAATAACAATAGTAATGATAGTGATAATAGTAATGATTACAATGATGATAATAAAAAAATAATGGTAGTGATATTAATAAAGATAGTAATAATACATACACATATACATATTTATATGTATATAGATATTCACACATACATACACACACACATACATATATATATATATATATATATATATATATATATATATATATATATATATATATATATATATATAGTATATATATATATTATATATATATATATATAATATATATATATATATATATATATTATATATATACGAGAGAGAGAGAGAGAGAGAGAGAGAGAGAGAGAGAGAGAGAGAGAGAGAGAGAGAGAGAGAGAGAGAGAGAGAGAGAGAGAGAGAGAGAGAGAGAGAGAGAGAGAGAGAGAGAGAGAGAGAGAGAGACAGAGAGAGAGCACACAGCAGAGAGAGAGAGAAAAAAATAATGGGTGTTAAACAGGGTCTGGAGAAAGGGAGTACAAAGGTTTATAAACAGTCTCCCACCCGCTGACACCCCCTCCCCCCCCTCTCCATTCCCTTCTGGTCCTTCCCTCTTCCTCCTCTTACCCCCACTTCCCCTTCCCCTCCTCCCCTCCCTCTCAATTCACGCCTGCACCTACCCTCTCCTCTCTCTTCTCCTCCCTTCCCCCCTTCGCCTCTATCCATTCCCCCTCCCTCTCCTCGCTCTCTCCTCCTCCCTTCCCTTCCGTCCTCCTCTTTCCACTCCCCCTCCCTCCCCTCCTTCCCCCCTCTCCATTCCCCCTCCTCCCCTCTTCTCTCTTCTCCTCCTTCCCCCTTCCCCTCTATCCATTCTCCCTCCCTCCCGCCCCACCTTTCCTCCTCTCCATTCCCCCTCCTCCCCTCTCTCTCTTCTCCCTCCCTCTCCCCTCCTCCCCCTCTCTCCATTCCCCTCCCTCCCCTCCCTCCCCTTCCCTCCTTCCCCCTTTCCATTCCCCTCCCTCCCTCCCTTCCCCTCTCTCCTCCCTCCCTCCCCTTTCCATTTCCCCTATCTTCCTTCCCCCTTTCCCCTCTCTCCATCCCCCCTCCCTCCCTCCCTCTCCCCCCTTCCCCTCTCCATTCCCCCTCCCTCCCCTCCCTTCTCCCTCCCTTCCCTTCCCTCCCTCCTCTCCCATTCCCCGTCCCTCCCCTCCCTTCCCCTCTCTCCATTCCCCCTCCTCCCCTCCCTCCCCTCCATCCCCCCTCCTTCACCCTCCCTCCCTCCCTCCCTCCTTCCCCCCCCCTTCCCCTCCTCCCTCCCCCCTCCCTCTCCCTCCCTCCCTCTCCCTCCTCCTCCCTCCCTCCCCTCCCTCTCTTCTCCCCCTCCTTTCCCCTCTTTCACCTCTTCCCATCCCCGTGTTGACTTTGGGCGCCGACTATTGGGGAATAAATTGGGCGGCGGAGCAAACACGGCCAAACTAATTGTTGTAGTGGGCAGTGGTCGGCGTGGGCGTGGGCGGGGGGGGTGGGGGTGGTGGGGGTGGTGGGGGTAGGGGGTGGTGGTGCGTTAATGGCGCCTTTCTCTCTCTTTTTTTTTTTTTTTTTTTTTTTTTTTTTTTTTTTTTGTTATTGTCTTTGTAATAGGTGTAACGGCGGTGTCTGTGTGTGGTGTGTGTGTGTGTGGCTGTGTGAGTGTTTGGGTGTGTGTGTGTGTCGTATATGTATATATATATATATGTATGTTGCGTGTGTCGTCTGCGTATATGCGTGTGTGCATGTGTATATGCGTGCGTGTGTGTGTGTGTTTATGTGTGTGTGTGTGCGTGCGTGTATGTCTGTGTGCGTGCGTGCGTGCGTGTATGTGTACGTACTTGCGTGTGAATGTGTATGTGTCTGAGTGTGTCTGTAAATATACGTTTACACATGGAACTAAATATACCAAGTTCATCAGGTATACACAACAGGCATTATGAGACAGAAAGTGGCATGATAAGTGTTTTCAAAGTTTATACACCTATGCAACATAATTCTTTACCTTTCATTTTGTAATTAGCTTCGCATTAATGAGATTTAAAAAATAATAATAAAATTGCAATTTTATCAGCATATATCTGTTCTATTTTACTCTATGAAGTTCTACAAAATCTCGTTATTATTATTACTATCACTATTATCATTTTCATTGTTATCATTATTATTGTGATTATTGTGTTGTTGTTTGTTTTATTATCATTTTCATTATTGTTATCATCATTACGTTATTGTTATTATAGATAATATCATATCATCATCATTATTATTTTCATCATTTTCATTACTATTTTCATTATCATTATTATTTTCGTTATTATTATTATTATTATTATTATTATTATTATTATTATTATTATTATTATTATTATTATTATTATTATTATTATTATTATTATTATTATTATTATTATTTTATTATTATTATTATTATTATTATTATTATTCATTATTATTTATTATTATTATCATTATTTATTATCGTTGTTATTATTATTATTACTATTATCATTATTATTATTATTAATTACTATATTATTATTTATAATTATTATTAATTATTATTATTATTATTATTATTATTATTATTTATTATTATTATTTTTATTATTATTATCATTATTATATATTATTATCATTATTATTATTGTTATTATTATCATTATTATTATTATTATTATTATTATCATTATTATTATCATCAATTATTATCATTATTATCATTATTACTATTATTATGTCATTATTATGTTATTATGTTATTACATGATTATTGTTTTATTATCATTATTATTACTATTATGCATTATATTTTTTATTGTTGTTATTATCATCATTATCATTATCATTATCATTATCATTAATATTACTGTCATTATTATTTTCATTATCCTTATTCTAATTGGTAATGTTATAATTATTACTAATTAGAATTTATGTTATAACAATCATAAAAGCAATACTAATAATGGTAATAATGATAATGATAATACTAATAATACTAATAATGATAATAAATGATGATGAATGATAATAATAATAGTAATAAAATAATAATAATAATAATAATAATAATAATAATAATAATAATATAATAATATAATAATAATAATAATAATAATAATAATAATAATAATAATAATAAATAATAATAATAATAATAATATAATAATAATAATAATAAATAATAAATAATAAATAATAATGAATGATAATAACAATAATGGTGAAAATAATAATCATCATTTTTATTACTACTATCGTTATCACTATGCTTGTTATTACTATTGTTATAGCTGTTAATATTATAATATCATTTCTGTTATTATTATCATTATCATTATTTTTTTCAATATCTATATTATTATAATTTCCATTGTTTATCATTACTATTGTGATTATTATTGCTGCTATTATTGCATGTTATTATTATCATTATTATTATCATTTATCATTCATTAGCATTGTAATTAATCACTATCATTATCATTATTATCATTACTATTATTATCATCATTATTATTTTTATCACATTATTGTTATTACTGTTAACATTATTATTGTTTTTTATCATCGATATCATTATCAATATAATCATTGTTATATAATTTAATATGATAATAATTATTATTATTATTATTATATTATTATCATCATCATCATCATTATTGTTCATTATGATCATTACTATTGTTTATCTTATCATTATCATTGGTATTATCATTACTATTATTGTTACATTCATCATTCACCTCTTCCTCCTCCTACTCTTTATTATTGTTATCCTTAGTATCACTATTATTGTTATTACTATTATTATAATAATCATCATCATTATCAGTATTGTCATTACTATTGCCGCTGCTACTACTAGTATTATCATTGCTATTATTATGATGATTATCATTATTATCACCATCATTATTAATATTTTTGTTATCACTACTAACCTAACCTAACCTATCATCATCCACACTGGTACTATTATCATTATTATCATTATCACTATTATTTCTTTTCTTTGTATTGTTACTATTATTGTTGTTGTTTTGTTGTTTTTATCATAATAATCATTATAATCATTCAATTGTAATTAATTTATCATTGCATCACTATAATAATCATCCTCATTATCATTTATCAATCATCATCATTATCATCATTATAATCATCATAATTTATCATCATAATATAAATCATATTATCATTATTGTTTCATCATCCATTATCATCATTATAATCATTCCATTATCATCATTATCATCATCATAATCATCATCATCATATATCTCATCATTATCATTATCATTCATCATATCATCATTATCATCATTATCATTATCATATAATCATCATCATTATCATCATTATAATCATCATCATTATCATCATTATAATCATTATCATCATCATCATTAATCATCATTATCAATCATCATCATTATCATCATTATAATCATCATCATTATCATCATTAATAATCATCATCATTATCATCATTATAATCATTCATCATTATCATCATTATCATCAATGCATCATTCATAAATCATCATCATTATAATCATCATCCATCATTTATCATAATCATCAACATCAGCATCATCATTATAATCATTATAATCATCATCATTATCATCATCATCTCATTATCAATCATATCATCAATCATTATAATCATCAATTTATCATCATTATAATCAATCATCATTATCATTATCATCAATCATGATTCACATCATTCATCATCATTAATAATCATAATCAATCATCATCATTATCATTATCATATATAATACCAACCTCATCAGCTGATCGAAAAAAAAAAAAAACACATCCCGAGGAACCAAAAAATGTTCTGCCTTGTGATGTTCAAGTTAGTTCATGTTCCATTTTATTGCACGGTGATGGTGCTGTTATTGATTCTCCTTCGGTCAACAGAACAACGAAGGGGAACTACAGAGGACTTAAGCTTTGTACGAGATTGAACGGATGAACAAGATCGTGAACAGAGGCTCCGGGATTTTGTTCTGAAGGCATATTGTTCTGTGTTGATTTGAACGTGCGTTATGGATCGTTCTGTATTAAAATGATGATGTAATATTCGTATCTTTATATTGTTTTTAAGATATATTGTTCTGGTGTTATTTTGAACACTGTATTTTAACTGTATTCTAGTTATTTTTTTGTTCATTTTGTTCCTTCAAATTTAATTTCTTCATCTCATTTCAAGCCTAATATTCAAACCTGATTAACTTTCTTACTTCAATCATAATTTCCAATCGAATAATTCATTTCTTACTTTAATTCCACCATCTAATCTAATTTCTAATCTCTAATTACTATATCTGATTCATAATTTC
>NW_020871270.1:0-10000 GCF_003789085.1 Penaeus vannamei
AAGACCAGCTGACAGGAAATAATGGATTTGGAAATATTATCAATCGGACACGTTCTGTGACGTGTTTAGAGGTAGAGAAAGGGGGGAGAGAGGGAGAGAAGGAGGGGAGGGGGAGAAAGAGGGAGAGAGAGAGGGGGTGGAAGGAAGAGAGAAGGGGGAGGAAGAGGGAGGAAGGAAGAGATTGGGAGAAAGAGAGAGAGAGAGAGAGAGAGAGAGAGAGAGAGAGAGAGAGAGAGAGAGAGAGAGAGAGAGAGAGAGAGAGAGAGAGAGAGAGAGAGAGAGAGAGAGAAGAGAAGAGAGAGAGAGAGAGAGAGAGAGAGAGAGAGAGAAGAGAGAGAGAAGAGAGAGAGAGAGAGAGAGAGGAGAGAGAGAGAGAGAGAGAGAGAGAGAGAGAGAGAGAGAGAGAGAGAGAGAGAGAGAGAGAGAGAGAGAGAGAGAGAGAGAGAGAGAGAGAGAGAGAGAGAGAGAGAGAGAGATCTAGTGTGTATGCAAAAAGAAAAAGAGAGAGACAGAAAGACACACAGATAACCAGACATAACCAAAGATAAATAGACAAATTTAATAAGAGAATTTATCAAAAAAGAGAGACCGCTAAACGGAAACACAAAATCAGGCAAAAAATAAAAAAAAAAAAAAAAAAAAAGAACATAAAAAAATACAAAAGACAGACAGAAATCGGAAATAAAATACAAAAAAAAAAGAATATAAATACACGAGAATCGGACATCAAATCTTTTATTTATTTATCTTTTATCTTTCTTTATTATTATTATTATTTTTTGCGAAAAGTGGACATCAAACCTTTTATTTTTCATCTTTCTTTATTATCTTTTTATATTGTTTACCTTTTATTCATTTATCTTTTATTTTTCTTTATGATTATTATTTCTTTGCGAGAAGTGATCAAACCTTTTTTAAAATCTTTCTTATCTTTCTTTATTATTATTTTATTATTTTATCTGTTTTTTTATCTTTCTTTATCATTCATTTTTTAATTTTTCTTTTGCGAAAAGTGGACATCAAAAATTTTTTTAAATCTTTCTTATCTTTCTTTATTATTTTTTTTATATCTTTATCTATTTTTTTATCTTTCTTTTTTTATATTTTTATATATTTTTTTGCTAATTCTGCCTTTGCCAGATAGATTAAATCCATAATTCAGAGACAGTTTACTTTTTCTCTGAAGATTCTTTAAAGTTTCTGGAAGAAGAGAAGTGGAGCGTCCTTTTGGCTGCTTGTTTATCTTGCTTTTCCATTCCTTTCTCTCTTTTCTTTTGTCTCTTTCTCTCTGTCTTGACTCTCATTTTTTTCTTTGTTTTATTTTCTCTTTCGTTCTTGCTTCTCATTTTTGTTTCATTTTATTTTCTCTTTTTCTCTTTTTGTTTGTTTATTTTGCTTTTCCATCCTTTCTCTCTTTTCTTTTGTCTCTTTCTCTCTGTCTTGACTCTCATTTTTTTTCTTTCTTTTATTTTCTCTTTCGTTTTTACTTCTCATTTTTGTTTCTATCTTGCTTCGCATTAAAAAAAAAAGATTTTCTCTTTCTCCCTTGCTTATCATTTTTAAAAACTTCTTTTATATTCTCTTTATCTCTCTCTCTCGCTTCTCATTCTTTCTTTCTTATATTTTCTCTTTCTCTCTCTCTTACTGCCCATTTTTTATTTTCTTTTATTTCTTTTCTTTCTCTCTCTCTTGCTTCTCATTCTTTCTTTCTTTTATTTCTTCTCTTTCTCTATCTCTTGCTTCCCTTCTTTCTTTCTTTATTTCTCTCTTTCTGTCTTAATTTTCATTCGTTTTTTCTTGTATTTTCTCTTTCTCTCTCTCTTGCTTCTCATTCTTTTTTCTTTTATGTTCTCTCCTTCTTTCTCTCTTCATATCTTTGTATTATTGTCGTATTAACTTCTCTCGCTACTAATCATGTTTTTTTTCTCCTCCTATCCCCAATTCCTCTTTCTCTCTTACAATAACTTATATACCTAAATCTCTTCTTTTTATTCCTCATGTCGGAATTGATTCTCAGACTTAGGAGAGAGACAGACAGGCCGGCACTGCCAGATAGGAGTAGGGGGAAAGAGAGGCTACGAGAGAGCACAAGAAAGAGAGTAATGGGAGCCACCGAGAGCGAGGCGAACGGAGCCGCGAGCAAGAGTGAGAGAGGAGAAGAGAGAGGAGAGATGGAGTATCCCTTTGAAATGAGAATGAGTGAGTGACTAATGAGAGTTCATAAAACAAATATGTGTGCCTAGACCTACAAAAGGGAGAGAGAGTAGAGAGAGAGTAGAAGAGAGTAGCCCGAGACATGAAGAACAGAGAGTGAAGAGATGGTGGGGTTGAAGAGGGAGGAGACGCAAAGAGAAAGGACGAGAGAGAGGAGAGAGAGAGAGATATAAAGAGAGATGAGAGAGAGAGAGAGAGGAGAGAAAGAGGTGTGAGGAGGAAGAGAGAGAAGAGAAAGAAAGAATAAGAGAGTGAGTGAGAGAGAGAGAGAGAGAGAGAAGCCAAGCCAGACAGGAAAGAGATAAATTGTGCGATGGGGCGAAAACGATAGAGAGGAAGTGAACGGTGAGACCGCGAAAGGTTAGGGCGAACTTAGAGAAGAGAGAGAGTCGGATGTGCATACGAGAGAAAAGCGAGAAATAGAGATAAGAGAAGCTGAGACGAAAGCGAACGGAGGAGAAGAGAGAGCGGACTGAAACGATTTGCGAACGAGAGAATGAAGATTTGGGAATGCTCAGCGAACGAGAGGAAAAGAAAGGAGAAGAGAAAGCGTTCTGAAGAGCGGAGCAACGAGAGAGAAAGAGAAGCGACTGAGCGAAGCGAACGAGAGAATGAGAGAGATCGAGGCAACGAGATGAAAACGAGAGAAAGAACTAGAGTGAGAGAGCGATGCGCAACGAGAGAAGAAGAGATCGAACGATGGCGGAGCGAGAGAAAGAGAGAGAAAAGAGACAAAGCGTGAGGAGCGAAACGAACGAGAGATAAGAGAGAGATCGAACGAGGTGCGAACGAAATAGAAGCGATAGAGCGAAGAGAGAGACCTGGTAGTTTCCGGCGCTGACTTCAAAGAAAATGTGACCACTTTCTTCAGATCTGCCAAGAGATGACTCGAAACTGTCACGTTGATCTGAAGAGAACATTCTTTCGGGAGTCTTTGGGATATTAGCGCGTGTGATGTGTTTGTGTGTGGGCGTCGTGTGTGTGCGTGTGTACGAACAGGTTGGCGCGGATGAATGGGCATAAACATAGGCTTGCACGTAAACTATCGCATACACACTTGCACACACACACACACACACACAGACACACACACACACATACACACACAAAGACACTTACACGCACGCACGAAACACATACACACACACACACACACACACACACACACACACACAGACACACACACACACATACACACACAAAGACACTTACACGCACGCACGAACACATACACACACACACACACACACACACACACACACACACACACACACACACACACAAAGACACGCAGACACACACGCACACACGCACGCACGAACACATATACACACAAAGACAAGCACACACACACACACACACACACACAAAGACACACACACATACACAAAGACAAGCACACACACACACACACACACACAAAGACACGCAGACACACACGCACACACGCACGCACGAACACATATACACACAAAGACACGCACACGCACGCACGAACACATACACACAAAGACACACACACATACACACACAAAGACACGCACTTACGAGCACACACACACACACATGTGGGTGGGTGTGTTTGTCTATGTATATGTAGAGATACAAACACCTGTTCATATATATTCACAGACTATCAACGAGCATACCTATCCATCTATCTTTCTGTCTATCTATCTATCTATCTATCCATCCATCTATCTATCTATCCATCCATCCATCTATCTACCCACCCATCCACCCATCCATGTATGTATGTATGTATGTATGTATGTATGTATGTATGTATGTATGTATGTATGTATGTATGTATGTATGTATGTATGTATGTATGTATGTATGTATGTATGTATGTATGTATGTATGTATGTATGTATGTATGTATGTATGTATGTATGTATGTATGCATGCATGTATGTATGTATCCATCCATCCATCTATCTATCTATATATCTAGAACACTAATTACGATCATCCCCAACATTTTTTTTTCCAAATCAGTGTGAACAAAAAGAGAACAGCCTCCCCCCCCTCACCCCCACCCCCCGAGGTCGAAGGGGTGCTCGAGAACAGGTCGAATTTCCTTGGTCTTAGAAACGACCTTTGTTTGTGGGGAGGGTGGGGGTTGGGGGGTTGGGGAGAGGAGGGGGAATGAGGGGAGAGGGAGGGCATGGAGGGAGAGGGTGAGGTGGAGGGAGGGGAAGGGAAGAGTGGGGAGGGAGGAAGGGGAGGGGAGAGGGGAGGGGGAGGAGAAGTGGGGATGGAAGGGAAGGAGGGAGAGGAGGGAGGGAAGAGAGGGAGAGACAGGAAGGAAGGAGGGAAAGGGGTTGGGGAGAGGGGGAGGCGGGGAGGGAGGGGAGAGGAGAGGAAAGAAGGGAGGAGAGAGAGGGGACGGGAGAGGTTAAGGATGGGGTGAAGGAAGGGAAGTGAAGAGGAAGGGAAGGGGAGGGGACTTCGGGAGGGAGAGGGAGGAGATAAGGGGAGAAGGAAGGGGATAAAAGGGAGACAAAAGGAGAAGGAGGGGACTTGAGGAGAGGGGAAAAGGTCGGGGAAAGGAGGTGGAAAAGAGGATGAGAGGGGAGAGGGGAGAGGGGGTTTAAGGAAGGGGAAGAAGGGACATAGAGAAAGGGGGAGAGGCTGGGGAAGGGAAAGAAGGAAGGAGATGGGAGGGGAGAAGAGGGTTGGCGGAAGAGGAAGGGGAGAGAAGGATTGGGGAAGATGACGTGTTGGAAAAGGGGAAATGTGGTTGGGGAAGGGGAGAGAGGGCTGGAGAAGGAGAGAGAGAGGGCTGGGGAAGGGGGGAGGAGGTTGGGGAAGGGGAGAGGGAGTTGTGGAAGGGTAGAGATGCGTTGGAGAAGGGGAAATAGGATTGGAAAAGGGAGAGGGGGTAGGAGAATGGAAGAGAGGGTTGGGGAAGAGGGGAAGAGGGCTGGGGAAGAGGGGGAAGAGGATAGAGGAGAAAGGGGAAGAAAATTATTTTCCCAGGTGCCAATTATCAACAATTAAAAAAAAAACATTCGACCGATCACACCAGAAGCAACGAGAAAAAAATCTGAAGTGAGTCAAGGTAAATTCACCTTTTTTTTTTGGTCATTTCAGCGACTCGATGGGAAATTCTTACTAAATCCTTGCATTTCTTGTCTCTGTTATTTTAAGATTTTACTTATCTATCAATTTTTATTCATATGAAATTACGATCGTGAATAATTATACTCTTTCGTATTTTTTTTTCTATTATTATCATTATTATTATTATTATTATTATTATATTATTATTATTTATTATCATCATCATTATCATTATTATTATTATCATTATTATTATTATTATTATTATTATTATTATTATTATTATTATTATTATTATCATTATTATCATTATTATTATTATTATTATTATTCTATCATTATCTTTTTTTCTATTATCATATTTTTTCTATTATCATTCTTTCTCTATTCTTTTCCATTTTTCGATTATTATCATTTTTTTCTATTATTATATTAAAAAAAAGTTGTTATCATTCTTTCTCTATTCTTTTCCATTTCTCGATTTTCAGTGTTTTCGTATTCTGTGTCCGAGATTTCGCAATTCCTTCGACGTTTTCCGAAGTGAAGTTGCGTGTACCAGTCAGTTTATATACCCCGTGCGCGTGTGTGTGTGTCTGTCTGTGTGTATGTGTGTGTGTGTGTGTGTGTGTGTGTGTGTGTGTGTGTGTGTGTGTGTGTGTGTGTGTGTGTGTGTTTGTGCATGTGTGTGTGTTTGTTGTGTGTGTTTGGTGGTGTGTTTGTACGTAAGTGTCTGTGTGTTTGTGTGTGTGTTTGTACGTAAGTGTCTGTGTGTTTGTGTGTATGTGTTTGTGTGTCTTTGTGTTTGTGTCTATCAGTGTATGTGTGTGTGTGTGTGTCTTTGTGTGTATGTGTGTGTCTGTTTGTGTGTGTGTGTGTATGTGTTTGTGTATGTGTGTATGTGTGTTTGTGTGTGTCTGTGTTTATGTGTGTGCGTGTATGTTTGGATCAGGGAGGCCACATCCAAATAAGAAACCATTACAATAAGGGATTAAAAATGATCGTATGGATATATATTCTGCATTTTAATTCCTTTAAATAGAAATAAATCCTTATTGTAAAACCAACAAATGAATATACAGTATATACGATCTTTTAAATCATCTATACCCTAGTTCCACAATTTTTAGTTTTTTATTTGTTCAATTTCAAAAAAGTACCTACCGTTGCGGTCTGTTTTGCTTTACTGAATAAAGATTCTAACTCTATGCAAAACCATTAAAGATCTAACTATATCACCATTTATCACCAATTTTCTACCAGAGTCGTTTTTTTCCCGTTAGTCTTTCTAAAAAAAAAATATCTCTAATGATGGTTTGTGTTTTTGCTATATCGGTTATTTTTTTTTTTATTTCATACGGCGGCAAAAATCGTCTAGAATTTATATTTTCAGGTTTACTCCTGGGTATTCTACCCCCCCTCTTCTCGTACATGTATGAATCAATATATACATATATATATATATATATATATATATATATATATATATATATATATATATATATATATATATATATATATATATATATATATATATATATATATATATATATATATATATATATATATTATATATATATATATATATATATATATACATATATATATATATATATATATATATATATATATATATATATATATATATATATATATATATATATATATATATATATATATATATATATATATATATATATATATATATATATATATATATATATATATATATATATATATATATATATATATATATATATATATATATATATATATATATATATATATATATATATATATATATATATATATATATATCTATCTATACCTATCTATATATGGCTCTTTCTATTAAATTGAACTAAATCAAATTGAAATTGTCTGTCTGTCTGTCCGTCTGTATGACTGTCTGTGTGGCTATCTATCTGTTTTTTTTCCCTCCCTCCCACGTTCTTGCCAGGTACTTCAGGCACGGCTTCGAACCCACCTCCAGGGAGCCATTGTGTCCCTTCACCGTCTTTATTACGCATAACCTGCCAGAGTTCCACAGTTACCCCTTTGTTGACTTCCACGGGAGGCCAGAGAAATGGGCGTCAGGATGCGTAGATGCTGCAGCGAAATCCTGTTTTTTCTTCTTAATGAAAGCCCGGTGTGTGTGTGAGTGAAATTATGTACGCACATATACATACACACATGTATATGTATATGTATAAGCACATCTTTATATATGTATATATACACACACAGACACAGACACACACACACACATACACATATATGTATATGTATACACACGAAAAATCTTATATATGTATATATATACACTCAGACACAAACACACACACACACACACACACACACACACACACACACACACACACACACACACACACCACACACACACACACACCACACACACAACACAACACATATATGTATATTAATACACACGAAAAATCTTTATACATTTATATATACACACAGACACAGACACACACACACGCACGCACGCACACACACACACACACACACACACACACACACACACACACACACACACACACACACACACACACACACACACACACACACACACACACACACACACACACACACAGACATACACACACAGACACACACACACACACACACACACACACACACACTGGATTGAAACAGGAAATAGGACGTTTCACTACGAATTGATTTTACAAACCATCAACAGATTCATGAAGATAGAAAATTAATTACGCAAGAGACAAACGTATTATGCAACACAAAATATCTTAACGATTTTAATGTTTTTTTTCTATAATTTTCTTTCTCCTTTTAATTAAGAGTTTAATGAAGAGTGAGACGTAAGGAAGAAATACTGTTCTATTATTAAAAACAAACAGATAAGATTACCTTTCGAATCATAGAGAGAGGGGAGGGGGGAGGAAGGGTATAGAGGAGGGAAGGAAGGGACTAGGGAAGGAGGAGGGAAGAAAAGGAGGAGTAAGGAGGAGGGAAGGAAGGAAGGGAGGGTGATGGGAAGGTAAGGAAGGGAGGAATAAGGGAAGGAAAGAAAGGATAAGGAGGGAAGGGGAAAAGAAAGGAAGGAAGGAAAGGGCAAGAAGAAGGGGGAAGAAGGAAGGGTAAAAGGGAAAAAAAGGGACGAAAGATTAAAGAAAGAGTTAGGGGAAGGGAAAGGAGGAAGGGGAGAAGGAAGGAAGAAATAGAGGAATGAAGGCAGCGAAAGGAAGGAAAACCGAAGGAAGGGATAGGAGAAGAAAGAGGCAGGTGAAAGAAGAGGAAGGGAGATAAAGAGGAAGTAAAGGAAGGAATAAAAGAAGAAGAGGCAGGTGAAGGAAGAGAAGCAGGTGAAAGAAGAAGAAGGGAAATAAAAAGGAAGTGAAGGAAGGAATAAAAGAAGGAAGAGGCAGGAGAAGGAAGAGAAGCAAGAATGAAGAGGCAGGTGAAAGAAGAGGAAGGGGATAAAGAGGAAGAAAAAAGGAATAAAAGAAGGAAGAGGCAGAAGAAGAGAAGCAGCTGAAGAAGAGAAACAGCTGAAGGGAGAGAAGAGAAGCAGAAGGGAGGTAGGGGGCAAGAGAAAGGGAGGTAGGGGGCAAGAGAAAGGGGGCCAAACACAGAGCAATATCGGCCTGTTGACCCCCCACACCCCCGTGCAGATCGAACAATGAACCGGTCGAAGCACATATGGTTATTGAGGGATCGGTTAATGCCAAGGGAAGGCGAGTGGTATGCTAATGAGGCTTTGTGGGGGGGGAGGGGGAGGAGGGTAGGGGAGGAGGAGGGGAGAGGGGAGGAGGTGGGAGGAGGGAGGAGGAGGGAGAGGAGGAGGGGGGAAGGAAGGAGGGGGGGAGGGGAGAGGAGGAGGGGGGGAGAAGGAGGGGGAGGAAGGAAGGGGAGGGAGGGGAGGAGGGGGAGAGGAGGAGAGGGAGGAGGAGGGGGGGAGAGGGGGGAGGCGGGAGAGGAGGAGGGGGAGGAATAGTGGGGAGGGGTAGGGGGAAGGGGAAGAGGAGGAGGGTTAAAGATGTGAGAAAAGTAGGAAGGAGGAAGAGGAGGTAGGGGTAGGGAGAAGAAGTAGGGGAGAGGAGAAAGAGGAGGATCTGGGAGAGGGGGGCTGAAGAGGAGGAAGAAGAATAAAGCGAAGAAGTAAGCGAAAGGGAAGAGGAAGAGAACGAGAGATAAAGAAGAGGAAGAGGAAGAAGAAAGAGGAAGAAGAAGAACAGAAAAGCAAAATAAGAGCACAGAACCTCGCCCCCCCCCAAAAAAAAAGAAAAAAAAAAGAAAAAGAAGAGGAAGGGAAAAGAGGAAAGAGGGGAGGGCCAGCAACACAGAATCAAGCGAGCAACATTGCAAGAGGGAGAAGAAAGGGACCGGAAGTGGCGCAGAGACCACAGCGCCTTTGTAGAGGGCCTTTAAGAGTGGCTTGCTGGGAGGACCACTCCTCTTCCTGCGACAAAGGGAGAGGAAGAGGAAGAGGAAGAGGAAGAGGAAGAAGGAGGAGAAGGGTAATGATGGTGGTGGTGATGGTGGTGGTTGGTTGGGTGAGGTTGGTGGTGATGGTGAGTTTGAGGAGGAAGAGGAAGAAGGAGGAGAAGGATAATGATGGTGGTGGTGATGGTGGTGAGGTTGGTGGTGAGGGGTGGTGGTAAGGTGTGATGGTGGCGGTGATGAGGGTGGTGAGGTGCTGATGAGGGGGTGTAGTGGTGGT
>NW_020871270.1:15000-17500 GCF_003789085.1 Penaeus vannamei
TGATTGTAGAAATAATAGGACATCATAGTAGAGGTAATGCACAATATGTTGAAGTATTGCAGTGGTTTGTATGGTGCCACACATAGCAGTGTTAAGGTATGGTGTATTCTAATGTATACATGTTGTATGTCTGTTGATACTTTTTTATAGTGAAAGTATCTTTTATTGTGACGGAAAAAAATATTTATGAGAAACATGGAAAGGAAGATATGACTTTGCGGTGGAAAAATATATATAGAGAAAAAAAAAATGAATATGTGAACCTACAGGTGAATGTTTTACGAATAAAGAGGTCAGTTTTTTATTTATTTATTATTTTTTTAATATTTATACACCAGCGGGCGATTTATTTTGATTTTATTATCTTTTCTTTATCTTCACCATACATATATTTTTTTCCTTCTATATTTTACCTCTCTTTTACTCTCTCTTTTTCCTATTTTGCTGAAATAAGGTATATACATTTTTTCTCTCGAGATTTTTCCTTTTTCCTTTTTTTTCCTTCATTCCTTTTGGGCTCAAACAGCGGCGGGACATGACAAGCCTAATGGAAGGCTTCCGTTGCCAACACATTTCACCTTTTCTGTCATTTCTGTCATTTCTCACGTGTCCTTCTGCCACGGACTCACGGACGGGACTGAAGAGAGAGGGAGAGTCACGGACGGTTGGGGCTAATGGGTGGTTTAGGGTTGTTAGCGGTAGTTAAGTGCTGTTCAGGGTGGTGGTGTTGTTGTTATCGGGTGTCATCGTTATCATTGGTGTTGTTATTTATTATATTCTGTTTATTGTTATTGTTATTGTTATTTATTGTTATATTATTAATTATATTATTATTATTATTATTATTATTATTATTATTATTATTATTATTATTGTTATTATTATCATTATTATTATTATTATTATTCATTATTATTATTATCATTATTATTATTATTATTATTATCAGCGATTTTGTTATTTCTACTGTATTATTGTTGTTGTTGTTAGCGGTGATAAAGATAGTGATAATACTATGATGATAATGACAGGGATTGTTATTATCATGACTATCATCATAATCATTAAAAGTATTATGATTATTACTATCCTCAGTATTGTTTTAATCCCTGTTTTTATCTTATTTCGCAAAGATCGACGAATTTGCAACGCTCATAAAATCCAGATTCTATTCCTCGTTTTTACCAACTGTCTTGTCACTCCCTTTTGAAATTAACCTCCAGTTCGCGCCTAATTTCACCGCGCAGAGAGAGAGAGAGAGAGAGAGAGAGAGAGTTAAACCGCAGCAGAAGAGAGAGAGAGAGAGAGAGAGAGTTAAACCGGCAGCAGAGAGAGAGAGAGAGAGAGAGAGAGAGTTAAACCGGCAGAGAGAGAGAGAGAGAGAGAGTTAAACCGGCAGCAGAGAGAGAGAGAGAGAGAGAGAGAGAGAAGAGTTAAACCGGCAGCAGAGAGAGAGAGAGAGAGTTAAAGCAGAGAGAGAGAGAGAGAGAGAGAGAGAGTTAAACGGCAGCAGAGAGAGAGAGAGAGAGAGAGTTAAACCGGCAGCAGAGAGAGAGAGAGAGAGAGTTAAACCGGCAGAGCAGAGAGAGAGAGAGAGAGAGTTAAACCGGCAGCAGAGAGAGAGAGAGAGAGAGTTAAACCGCAGCAGAGAGAGAGAGAGAGAGTTAAACCGGCAGCAGAGAGAGAGAGAGAGAGTTTAAACCGGGCAGCAGAGAGAGAGAGAGAGAGAGTTAAACCGGCAAGCAGAGAGAGAGAGAGAGAGTTAAACCGGCAGCAGAGAGAGAGAGAGAGTTAAACCGGCAGCAGAGAGAGAGAGAGAGAGAGCTAAACCGGCAGCAGAGAGAGAGAGAGGAGAGAGAGTTAAACCGGCAGCAGAGAGAGAGAGAGGCAGAGAGTAAACGGCAGCAGAGAGAGAGAGAGAGAGAGAGTTAAACCGGCAGCAAGAGAGAGAGAGAGAGAGAGTTAAACCGGCAGCAGAAGAGAGAGAGAGAGTTAAACGGTACTTTAGAGAGCCGGAGCAGAGAGAGAGAGAGAGAGTTAAAACATCCAGAGAGAGAGAGAAGAGAGAGAGAGAAAGACCGGCAGCAGAGAGAGAGAGAGAGAGCTTAAACCGGCAGCAGAGAGAGAGAGAGAGAGAGAGAAACCGGCAGCAGAGAGAGAGAGAGAGAGAGTGCAGAGAGAGGAGAGAGTTAGGCAGCAGCGAGAGAGAGAGAGAGAGAGAGTTAACGTCAAACCGGCAGCAGAGAGAGAGAGAGAGTTAAACCGGCAGCAGAGAGAGAGAGAGAGAGTTAAACCGGCAGCAGAGAGAGAGAGAGAGTTAAAAGACGGGGCGCAGAGAGAGACCCGCTCCGGCAGCAGAGAGAGAGAGAGTTAAACCGAGAGAGAGAGAGAGAGAGAGTTAAAAAACCGGCAAGCAGAGAGAGAGAGAGACCAGTTAAACCGGCAGGAGAGAGAGAGAGTTTCCCGCCCGGCAGCAGAAGGCAGCAGAGAGAGAGAGAGA
>NW_020871270.1:25000-26826 GCF_003789085.1 Penaeus vannamei
ATCTCACCGCAAGAGAACCTTGTTGCCATTTTGGAAGAAAAGGCAAGAAAAGATAATATTTGATAAGAGTTTGAGATAAGGGGCGATGTAGCGATGAGACATTACATATAAGGAGAGGAAGAGAAAAAATAAAACAGAAGACAGAGGGTAAGAGCGAGGGGAGCATGGATCAAATGGATAAGGAAAAGAATAATAATAGGAGGGATGGCGGTGGGAAGAGGGGAGGATGGGAGGACTATATGGTTGTAGGAGGATAGGCACGGGGAGGATGAGGATCGTTCCGAGGTCAAGAGATAGGGAGAGGATAAGGAGGCATAAGAATTAGCGAGGGATGGCAAAATATCCTGGATGGGATCGGGATGGTGGGGATGGGGAGGCGAAGTATGCGGAAAGAGGGATAGGAATTGGAGGAGTTGGAGGAGGGATAGGATGGGGAGGAGAGTTAGTGGATGAGGTATAGGATGGGGAAGAGGCAATTAGGAAGGATAAAATAGGGCGCGATGGAGAGGGATCGGGGCCATGTGGAAGAGTGGAGGTGTAGGGGAGTGGAGGGAGGGATAGGGATGGGAGGGAGGGTGGGATGTGGAGGGAGGGTGGGAGAGGTAGCGATAAGGAATAGGATGAGGAGGAAAGAAGGATAGAACTAGGGAAGGATGGGGGAAAGTACCTGCAGGTCTGAACATTTCTCAAAATTCTTTTAAATCCTGTTTCAAATCCTTAAACATCTCAGATTTTGTAAGCCTGTAAATATGTAAAAATGCTAAATTAATAAATCTGTAAAAAAGTGTTTGAATATTGCTCTCTGCTATTAACCTTTTAGCCCGTAATACTAAAGAGAAATTACATTTTCAAGTTTTCAATAGTCAATCTGTGTCAGTAAACATCGCAAAATCTTTAAATCTCGAAAAAAGTTACAAAAACATAAAAAAGAAAAAAATCTGTCTGATTTAAATCTGTGAAAATAAATCTCAAAATCTTTTAGCCCTTAAAAAAAAGAATAAATATCTAACATTCCTTAAAACACTTCTGTCTGTTCTATAAATCTGTAAAATGAATTATCGAAATCTTTCAGCCTCTAAACTTGACAAAATGAAACTTTTCAAATATTCAGTAAGTCTGTAAACATCAGAAAATATCTAAATCTTGAAAAGAACACCAACAGCATAGACCTATGTTGACGCACATGTTTGTATAACCCCAAACATATATATATTTTTCTCTCTCTCTTCAATTTATCAACCACGGAGTCTAAATCAAAACAAAAATTATAATAGTTATGATAGCAGGAGTGTTATATGGAAACTAATAACCAATATATTCAAAATTTCCCTTTAAAAATATCAGTTTCTTTTAATTTTTTTATGAAGTGCATTGTTGGATGTATGAATTTTTTTCAAAGTCTGTCTGTTAACTGAAAATTAATTATAACTTTAGATATCAATGCATCACGGATTTTCTAAAGGCTGTTTGGCAGCTGCATATTAATTATAACTTTAGATATCAATACAGTGATATATTTCACAGGCTCGTGTTTAGAAATTAAGGAGACTTTTGAAATCGGAGAATGAATGATAGAAAGAGAGAAGAAGAAAGGAAAGAGAGACGAAAATGCGTTTCAGTTTTATTCCAATTTTCATTTTTTTTTTTTTTTTTCTGCATTTCATAAAGGAAGTGAAGGAGCGTTGGCGTTGTATCGGAGCGCGGCGAAGAGGAGAGAGGAAGGGTGATGGGGGAAGTGGGGGGAGGGGAAGGGAGTGGGGGTAGGGGAAAGGGAAGAAAAAAATAATTCTTGGCCTGAATCTTCGCATACAATGGGATCTATTTTT
>NW_020871271.1:10000-12500 GCF_003789085.1 Penaeus vannamei
TGACACGTGGAATGTTTTTTTGTTGTTGTTTTTGTTTTTTTTACCCGACCACAAATGCGAAATATAAAAGTGATGTCATGGAATGCCAACGGTGGAAAAACAACATTGCAAAAACAAAAGAGAAATGTATTATTTACTATCAATCAAATAAAATCTAATTTACCCATATCTCTTCCCGGCTATATCTCGTTTACGAGTCCTGTAAAAGGCAGTGAAATGCAGTGTGTCACGGCGGTCGTTGCACACCAGTGTCCTGAAAGTTGACACGAGTTTTCCTGACCAAATGTGGCGACGTTTGGCGTGTATGGAGGACGTGCTGTTCGGTGCCGTGTACATACCGCCCTCTGACTCAGCGTACAGGAGAGGATCAAGTCAGCCAGTGCGACGACGAAAGTTTATTCTCGGGGATATGAACGCAGGATGCGCTTATGTCGTATATAAAAACAATATTTTGCAGCACCAGGATTGTAGGAGGGTTTATGACTGGGCTAGCACTGCACAAACTGAGTTGGCAGGAATGCTCATAGCCACTGAATTTCTATTAAATCAAGGCTCGGGTAATTTTCTGCGATTCACAGAGTGCTCTCCAGGCTTTGAGCACACTAGACAAAGGTGCAGGAAATATTGCAAATGACATCAGGATAAACGTGTATCGTGCAAAAGAACAAGGCCATGATATACGTTTTGTGTGGATACCATCGCATTTGGAATCCCCAGGCATGATCATGCTGACCGCCTAGCAAAATCAGCATGTGACAAGCAAAGTGGATATAGATCTTGGAGTGCCTCTTGCTAGGACTTCACACATCATCAAAACTACCTTCAAAGAGGACTTTACTGAGTGGACTAATTTTCAACGGCCTGGAAAATGTATTCGTCTATGTTTTATGTAAAACAAGAACAAGGCAGTGATATTGTGACCGTAAGAATCAAGCTGGGATATAGATTGTATTGGCAAGCCAGTACAGTGTAAGTGTAAATTATGCAATGAAGATCATAAGCGAACACGTACATATATCTCATGTGACAGATTATTGTGTGATTGTTCTGTTCTTTTAAATTATATAGTATAGATCGTAATAATGTTATAGCTTAAATTCCAACTGTAATACTATTATATAATGCTTTCACCATGCATCAAATGTACCACAGCTTGCCCACTCCTGTACAGTGGGTGGTAAACAAAGGACTAAACTAAACAAACCATAGAAGACCTAACCCAAGATGCCGATATACCTGGCACTCACCTCTACACACCCGCGCATTCCCGATTCCGTGAACGTCGCTCATGACAACACTACATCCCTATCCATCCTCTGCATTGACGGTAATCTACTACTTATTAACAACCTGATGTCACGTATACATCACCTCAAGAGTGCTCTCACGTACAGTAAAGCTGCCGAGTAGAAATCGGAACTGGATAAGTGCTTTCCTCTCCTAGCATTACTTTAGTGATTTTGTGGTGTGGCAAGTTACATCTCACTTCTGACCATGCCCTATTCACAATTTCAGTCATCCGCCACGTACCAAAACGACGTCTGTGTGCTCGTCATATTAATGCCTTCCTTGACATGCTCACCCAGCATGATATGGCATGCGAAGAAATATAAAAGCATAAATGAATATGCCGATGCTTTTGCAAATGTTTTATAGCCGTTTAGCAAAGAAAATTGTTACGCGGCTGTAAGCCAAAGTGAAAATCTAACCCTGGAAAGATGGAAGAGGCGCTGAACGATGCAGACGATATCTGACTGGAAAGGAGAGTATGTATATATATATATATATATATATATATATATATATATATATATATATATATATATATATATATATCAATCGAGTGTGTCCAAATAACAGTCAATTCAAATCTTTTTTTGAAGATCTGTATAATCACCCTGATTATACATGAGGTGTGTCAGAAAAGTTCCAGGACTGATGTCACAAAATATGTGAGGGTGATCGTCCACTGCGAGTCCTTGCCACAGGGCAAGACGATCAAATAACAGGTCTACAGAGAGATACTGCAGGTTTTGCTTCATTCAGTGCGTGAAGAGAGGTGAGAGTTATGGCAGGACAACTCATGGCTGCTTCACCATGACAATGTGCCTGCGCCCAATGCCCGACAGTTCCTGGTGGAGAAAAGCATGGCTGTGCTGGAGAAGCTTCCCTACTCCCTCGACCTGGCTGTGTGATTTTTTTTTTTTTTTTTTTTTTTTTTTTTCTTCTCTTCCCCAAGCTCAAGGGGTCATCAATGGGACCCATTTTGAAGACTTAGACGGCATCAAAAAGGCCCTAACGACGGAACTTGGGATTACTTTGAAGGGGAAAACTACTTTGGGATTACTTTGAAGTGGAAAACCCTTAGTCTTGTACAGCGCCAAACAATGCTGGACTGAAGTACGCTAAGTCAGAGGGCGGTATGTACACGACACCGAACAGCACGTCCTCCATGAAGCCATGCCAAAAAACAATTTGGAATGAGCCGTAATATAGCTGT
>NW_020871271.1:21817-26817 GCF_003789085.1 Penaeus vannamei
TCATGATAATGATGATAATTATGATAATAGAGATAAAGACGATAACAGGGATAATGGCAAAGGTTAAAGATAAAGGTTCAGTATATATATGAAATAAAGATAAAAAGATGAAGATAAAGATAAAAAGATGAAGATAAAAATAACAGATGAAGATAAAGATAAAAAACAAAGATAAGATAAAAAGACGAAAATAAAGATAATAAGATCAAGATAAAGATAAAAAGATGAAAATAAAGATAAAAAGATCAAGATAAAGATAAAAAGATAAAGATAAAAGATGAAAATAAAGATAACAAGAAGAAGATAAAGATAAAAAGATGAAGATAAAGATAAAACCCGGAATGCCTTAATGACAGAGATCCTTACAAAGATAATGGGCATGGTGGTAATGCGGGATAACCCTACATGATAAGAAGTTATAATTAATTACAGTGTGTATATATAATTACTTAATTCCAACTTGGAATTAACAGCTTAATCAATTTATGTTTTGAACTGGCACTTATTCTAATGCTAACCACAAAAATAATGATTGTGATTATGCTAGAACTACTATAATTGATATTGATAATAATAATAATGCTAAAAATTAATACTAAATCGCTATCGATAATAGCAGTTATAATGATGATAATAATGTTAGTAAAAAAATGATAATGATAATGATAAAAAATATGTTAATAGCAATAATGATAATGATAAAAATACGTTAATAGCAATAATGATAATGATGATAACAATGATAAAAATTATAATAACAATAACGATAATACTGATTATAACGATAATAATACTAATGATGATAACAATAAAAACAACAATAGCAAAACTAAAAACAGAAATAGCACCAATCACAGCAATGATAATGGCAATAATAATAAAGATAACAATAATGACAAAAACAATAATGATGTTAATAATAATATCAATATTGATAATAGCACTGATAATAATGATGATGATAATGATGATGATGATAATTATAAAAAGATCAATATAATAATAATAATAACAATAATAATAATAATAATAATAATAATAATAATAATAATAATAATAATAATAATGATAATAATAATAATAATAATAATAATAATAATAATAATAATAATAATAATAATAATAATAATGACAGTAATTATAATAATAATAAAGTTAATAATAATAATGATGATGATGATAATAATAATGATAATAATAATAATGAAAATAATAATGACAATAATAATCGTAGAAGTAGTAGTAGTTGTTGCAATAATGCTAATATTAGTAATACTAATAACAAAAACAACAATAATAATAATAATAATGATAATAACAATGATAATAAAAATAATGATAATATACCAACGGCAATACCAGTGGAAATATAACCAAATTAACATGACAATGTAACCATGAAAACAAACACTGACATTAATAACAATAATAATAATTACGATAATGATGTTGATCACAACAATAATATTGACAATACCAATAATCCTGATATGATTAATCCTATAAGATAGCAACAGTTAATAGCTATTGCAAGAACATTATCAATAGCAATCACGATAATGTATATACCGTTACGAAAAAAACAACAACAACAAAAAAAAAACAATGACACTCACTTTAATAATCACGATAATGCATCTACCGTTACATAAAACCAACAACAACAACAAAAATAACAATGACACTCACTTCAAATCCCTTCCTCCAATCTTCCTGATCGGCGAACCAGTCACCTCAGAACAGAATAAGTTCTTGAGGAGCGGTTCCACAACCACTCCCGATACCGCTGGTTCAGGTTCAGAACCACCGAGGGAGTTGGGGGGAAATAATTCTCATCGGGAGGGTTTCCTTGGTGGAGGTTTCGAGAAGGGACTTTTCCTTAAAAGGGATTTTCAGTATCCGAACGTGGGATCTTTTTTTTAATGGGGGTTTCAGTATCCGGATGTAGGGACCTTTTTTTAATAGAGGTTTCAGTATCCGAACGGTGGGATCTTTTTTGATAGAGGTTTCAGTATCCGGATGTAGGGATCTTTTTTTAATGGGGTTTCAGTATCCGAACGTAGGGACCTTTCCTTAATAGAGGTTTCAGTATCCGAACGTAGGGACCTTTCCTTAATAGAGGTTTCAGTATCCGAACGTTGGGACCTTTTTTAATAGAGGTTTCAGTATCCGAACGGTGGGACCTTTTCTTGATAGAGGTTTCAGTATCCGGATGTAGGGACCTTTCTTTAATAGAGTTTCAGTATCCGAACGTTGGGACCTTTTTTTAATAGAGGTTTCAGTATCCGGACGTAGGGACCTTTCCTTATTAGAGGTTTCAGTATCCGAACGTTGGGACCTTTCTTAATGGAGGTTTCAGTATCCGAACGTTGGGACCTTTCCTGAATAGAGGTTTCAGTATCCGAACGTGGGACCTTTTTTTGATAGAGGTTTCAGTATCCGATGTAGGGACCTTTCTTTAATAGAGGTTTCAGTATCCGAACGTTGGGACCTTTTTGTAATAGAGGTTTCAGTATCCGGATGTAGGGACCTTTCCTTAATAGAGGTTTCAGTATCCGGTTTGTAGGGACCTTTTTTTGATAGAGGTTTCAGTATCCGGACGTGGAGAGGCTTCGGCTGTGGAGGTTCTGTAGGTTTCCGGATGGGTTTCTCGTTTGTCTCGTGGGCGGGCAGCGTGGGCGGGGGTTGGGGCGGAGTCTGGGGTGAGAGGGAGTATTTTGGTGAATAAGGATGATAATGATGAGAGAAATAAGCATGATGATAATTTTTCATCATAATTGTAATAATAATAGCAATGATAATAATGATAAATCAGGGATGACAATAGTAATATTCATGAGACTGATCATGCTAGTGATAGTAAAGACAATAATTATGATAGTAATAAAGATGATAATGATAATAACCACAATGATAATAATAATATTTCTGATAATGATAATGATAATGATTACAGTTATTACAGGAATAATGATAATAATAAAGATAATGATAATATAAGGAAAATTATTATAATGATGATTAACAATAATGATAATCATAATAATAATGATAATAACAATTCTTATTCCTTTCACTATTATCAGTACTAATACTATAGTAATAATAACAATAACAAAAAGAATAACAACAATAATGAAAATGATAGTGACAATGAGGATAATAATAACAGCAATAGTGCTGAGTATCTTAAGAATTAATGAATAATTTTAACAAAAGAAAAGTTGAAATTACAAACTGAGACTCAATCACACACCAATTTTCATTTAAACGATACACAAAATAAACAAATAAAAGAAAAAGCTACATTTCATTCGTTCACGTGCAACAAACAACAAACAGACTGACCCTGATTGCAATAAGATCAACGATAAATATAACAGTTGCTTTGATATTACCAGCGAGATTGTCTATGTTCGAGGCCTCAAGTGTGAAGCAGTTATGCTCATTCCGGGGCCTTTGTTGTGTCACGTGGCTGTAGGGAGAAAGGAAGGTTTTAACACGAAAAGGTTCTAAATCTATTGATATTTGTTTGTTTGGGTGTAAGTGTGGGTGTGTTTGTGTTTATGTGTCTGCGTGTGTGAATGCGTGTAGGGAAGGGGAGATTTTGTCTGTCTGTATGCCCTTTATATATCTGTCTCTGTCTGTCTTTCTCTGTCTCTCTCTCTCCCTTCTCCCTCCCTCCCTCTCTATCTCTCTCATATATATACATATATATGTGTGTGTGCATATTATATATATATATATATATAATATATATATATTATATATATGTATATATGCCGCCTCCTTTTATATGGGCAGTGCGACGGGGTGGCAGAGGTGGCGTCCACTCGGAGTAAACTGCCCAAGGCTAAACCTCAGGCGGAAGTCAGGGTGGGGGCTTGGAACATCCGTTCTTTGCGTCAGGATGATCGGGGAGGCTGAGAGTTGGGGTGGCTGCTCTCTCGGAGAGCTATACGATCACCTATTACTGGCTACACCTATTACTGGTCAGGCCGCAGCGACGGTCACCATCTCCATGGAATAGTCATAGCATCTCCAGTAGACTCCAGCCCTCGGCAATGGAGGTTACTCCAGTCGATGAGCATATAATGGTATTGAGACTGAAGCAATTATTTGGCTTCATGTCTCATTGCTGTTTATGCTCCTACCGAAGTTTGTAAACTCGACGTAAAAAAAATGTTCTAAGCCAAACTTGCATCTGTGTTAGACATATGTCCCCCGCAAGATATTCGTATTGTTCTGGCTATTGCAAGGTCCCAGAAATTGAGGATTTCTGGCTCCTGGTACCAGCACTCAGAACCACATCATTGGCATGGTGCAGCAATGTGGGTAATGCCAATCCAAGGAGATCGACCACATACTCGTTAGTACTCGTTGGAGGATCCTCCAGAACTGCAGGTTGTACAGGAGTGCTGAGTTCTGTGGTACTGACCATAGATTGGTTGTGGCTACCCTCCGGGTCCATTACAAAACTCCTGAGCTGTCCAATGACCACCCTAGGGTGTTTCATTTGAACAGGCTGACAGAGGGGGAGCATGCCCAGGGTTTGCTGAGGTAAATCTCTGGTCATTTCACAGCACTCGACAATCTGACAGACGATTAATGCAACTCAAGAATAGATTGGTGAACACCCAAGAGCAAGACAGAATTTTTTTTTCGCAGGAGACACTGGAAGTCACAGATGCTTGTCGTGTAGCTCGTCTGACAGGGGATCGGGATTTGCACTGTTCTCAGGTGCGCAGAACTCGCTCACTGTTAAGAAGATTTAAGGAACAGTTTATTAGGAGTCTTGCAGAGGAGGTAGAAGGCATACCACGCCCTGAGAAAGCTGAACTCCAAGCCCTCTTCTCAGGGGACAGCAGTTCGCTTAGTAAGCCCTCTTCTCAGGTGACAGCAGTTCGCTTAGTAAGTGTAGCCAGATTATCTCAAATCCTATTGCAGTGCAGGAGAATTGAACTTGAGAATTTTGAGCAGTTGTACCAGGTTGACCCACC
>NW_020871271.1:39317-41817 GCF_003789085.1 Penaeus vannamei
CACATCACACACACACACACTCACTCACTCACTCACTCACTCACTCACTCACCACTCACTCACTCACTCATCACTCCTCACTCACTCACTCACTCACTCACTCCACTTCAACACACACGCACACACACCTATCCACTATGTACACTACACCTTGTACAAACTATGCATCAGTATTTTAACCTGTACAAATATGGATCAGTATTTTGACCTTGTACAAATATGCTATCAGTATTTTGACCTTGTACAAAATGCTATATTTTGACCTTGTACAAATATGCTATCAGTATTTTGACCTTGTACAAATATGCTATCAGTATTTTTGACCTTGTACAATATGCTATCTATTTTGACACAAATATGCTAATTTATTTTGACCCTTGTACAATATATCATATTTTAACCTTGTACAAATATGCTATCATATTTTGACCTTGTACAAATTATGCTATCATATCTTTGTACAAAATGTATTCAGTATTTGACCTTGTACACTATGCTATATCAGTATTTTGACCTGTACACTATGCTATATCAGTATTTTGACCTTGTACAACTATGCTATCAATATTTTGACCTTGTACAAATATGCTATCAGTATTTTTGTACAAATTCAGTAGATCAAGGATTAATCTACTTAGATTACTCCTTGATCCGACTTTTAACCATTCGTTCGTCGTGTTACAATACCTTGTACAAATATGCTATCAGTATTTACAAATGGATTGTTTAAGGCATTCACAAACTATCCTTAGTTTGCTCAGTCAAAGGCCTTCTCTGGATCAGTGAAGTAGGCTGCCAGGACCTTAATTGAAGGCCGGTTTTCGAACAACCATAACGGGTGTCGAAGAAATTGCCTCATCGCCTGTTTTTAAATTCAAACTGATAGAAAACCGTTGGCGGTGTCAGCTTTACTTTCAAGTCTCCTTGTCGATATCATTGACGCGATTTCTGTCTGTCTGTCTGTCTGTCTGTCTGTCTGTCTGTCTGTCTGTCTGTCTGTCTGTCTTTCTCTCTCTCTCTCTCTCTCTCTCTCTCTCTCTCTCTCTCTCTCTCTCTCTCTCTCTCTCTCTCTTCTCTCTCTACACACACACACACACACACACACACACACACACACACACACACCACACACACACACACACACACACACACACACACATATATATATATATATAATATTATATATATATATAATATATATGTATGTGTGTGTGTTGTGTATGTATGTTTCTCTCTCTCTTTCACACTTACACATCGTTGATTTAATTAGTTTAAATCATCCTCAAATCTCATCACATTCATCGACATTTCTATCACATAATCCTGATTCCAAATGAGTGTGCGTGTTTGTATGTATATATGTATATGTATATATATAAGTATATATATATATATATATATATATATATATATATATATATATCCATATATATGTGTGTGTATGTGAATGTATGAAAATTTGAATGTTTATTCCGTCTGTATGTGTGTGTATGTGTGTGTGTGTGTGGTGTGTGTGTAAGGGAGATAACGTAACAGTTCTGTCACTTACATTTGTTATAGCATCTTAGGTCCTTGTCATTGTGTTATAAAAAAGTGTGTTGGCGATCAAGGTTTTATAAGTTTAAAAAAAAATTAAAGAAAGAAAAAAAGCCTTTCGTGGTAACGGAAATCTGTCGACTAACCTTGTCGGTCTTTTGCAGTTTCTTGTCTTTGCAAAATTTTAAAGCTTCAGAAATTTATTTTGGCCAATCAACAAAGAAAATAATTAGAATATTCTACATCACTTTACTCCCTATTACTATAGATTTAACTATAGATTTAAGGTAAATATGTCTTGCGGAAGTTCAGTGCACCTGGTAGACGTTAGTTAACCTTCCTCTTTAGCTAGAATTTCAGGGGAAAAAATAAATAGATATAAAAAAAGAGTATAGGGACCTTTTCTTTGTTTACAATTGGCTTTTTGCTCGTCCAGTATTTTGTGTGTGTGTGTGTGTGTGTGTGTGTGTGTGTGTGTGTGTGTGTGGTTCAGCGTAGTAGTAGCATGATCATTGATAATGTCTTATAAAAGGGACATTACCTGGCTTTTTTTCGAGGGGGGGGTGGGGTTAAAGGTAACTTCCTGCAAAGGGACCCTAACTCTTTGTGGTCTATCTACCTCTTTCTAATAGGTGTGTCTGCTTTTAATTCTGTCATTCTATACCATTTTCCGTATTTTTTTAGATTTTTTTGTTACTATCAATCAGTTTTAAGTCTCATGTTCCCTGTCTGTTCGATCAGTTGCATGAAAACTTTTATGGTAGATTAATTTATTGTTGTTTTTCTAACGGGTGTAATGTTGTTTTCTGGCTGGCTGACGTGTTTTTTTTTTTTTTTTTCTCTCTCTCTCTCACTCTCTCTCTCTTCTCTCTTTCTTTTAGCAGATACGTTCGTCCTTTTTCGTGGCTTTTTGACTGTGTAGTTGGTTCATATACGTTTTTGTAGTATTTTGTGTTTAGTGGGT
>NW_020871271.1:59317-71817 GCF_003789085.1 Penaeus vannamei
AAGTAAAGTTAAATGGAAAGCTTCATTTTCTATTTCATTATATAAGCATTTTTCTTTCAGAACACAGAAGTATCATGAGTGATACTGCAATGCGTGTATTGGTTACTGGAGGCTCAGGCCTGCTTGGTCGGGCTGTGATGAAGGTGTTTCAGGAGAAAAATTGGAACGTACTCGGAACAGCATTTTCAAGGTGTGGTTCTGAGAAAGGTCTTTTCATTATTGTTACTATTAATCTATTGCCATTGGGTTGATGTACTGTTCTTTGTAGTTTGGTTGTTAATTTTGTAATAGACATATGTATCCGCAAGTTTTCTTGAGAATTAAATGGGTTTACATGACCTCTCCTGATTCCCCAATTCCTTGATTTAGGGAGGAAATTTTTCTTTTCCAATACTATTAATATTAATACTGTTATTATTACTACTGACATTACGATTATCATCATGTTCTTAACAGTACTATTATTAATAGAAAATATAAAAGAATATTTCTGAAAATCAAGGAAAATGGTAAACAGGAGAGGTAGTTAAGACTAGTAATTAATTACTAAGTGTCCATAACATATATGTTTAAACTAAATTAATAGACTTAAATCACAGATGACATGACATGTATGCATGCCATCCTAGCACTGTGTGCTGATTTAAAGTATAAAATTTTATAGTTTTAGATATATGTTTTCTTATGCTATGGAATTTGTTACTTATTGTAGCTATTATTTCATAAACTATTTCTTTCTATGTATAATTTTATTGGGTAAAATTTATATTGATCATGATCATATTTATAGTTTCATTATCATATATTATCTATATATCATAAAGCTCATTTTTATTGCCAGTCATGGTAATCATTATTTATTAACAAAAAAAAAAATGATAAGCCTACTTACACCATATTTCAGATGTAGTTTTTATAAATAATTTTATTCAGCACTGCAAATTAGCATTTTTTGTGATTTACTTGTGCAAATATCTTTTTAAAAAATGTGTTTTCTGTTTGTATTTAATCTGTATTAAGATTCATTGATTCTTTTCTTTCATTCTTTCTTTTCTTTCTTTCTTTCTTTCTTTCTTTCTTTCTTTCTTTCTTGCTTCCTTCCTTCCTTCCTTACGTCTTTGATCTTCAGCTTCTTTATACGTATGTATTGTGACCTTTTCAGTATTTATATGTAGGCTGTTCATGCTTCCCAAACTTTTGAAATGCTTTGATAAAATGAAAATGTTTTTTGTTTCACTTATAGTAACTAAAGTGGAGTCTTTTCTGGCTCAGACCATCACCATTGTCTAGTGTATCCCTTACAGTTTTTGCCGTTTTGTATTACACTCGTTTTTAATCACCAAAAATGATAAAGAAAGATTTGGAAATAACCAGAAATTTCCCACAGAGTTAGCCAGGGCCTGGTGAAGTGTGACCTGACAGACAGCAGCTCAGTTGAGGCCTTGATAGAGAAGGAGAAGCCTGATTTCATCATCCACGCAGCAGCCGAGAGAGCTCCAGATGCTGTCGAGAATAGATATGAGGAGACGCGGAAGCTCAATGTTGCAGCTTCTAGCCATCTTGCAGCAGTTGCAAGTAGGTGGAGCATTATCACAGGCACATGCACACTCTGAGGCACATGTGCGTGTGCGCCCACACATGCACACACACCCACACCCACATGTACATGTAGTATAAAAGCTTTAAATTGCACAAGTAATTGGTACAGAAAAAAATTACCAAATGCAGACTAGTCTGATGCAAATAATTTGACTAATGGGAGAAATCTAATGAGTTCTGGACACAGCAGAGTTCTTTTTTCAATAGTTTGTTTCCACCATAATTCTGTATTTATAGAGAAGAAGACAAAGATAATTGCAGACAATTTCCAAGCACCACATTCCAGTAACCTTTCCATGCACTGTATACTTTGTAAACTTTCCCTTGCAATGCTCATTTTTTTCCTTTTCACTTTTATGCTTTTCCTTATTCAATATTGTCATCAGTCATAGACTGGTTCCCTCTATCCCTTGCACTGGTTTACAAATGACCACTTAACATAGGCTGGATTGTAGCCTATATATGAATATATGGCATTTCTCGGTAAAATCATCTGCAGTATTAGGCAATTTATGGAGGAGGAGAATGCGTTAAATTCAATTTCGGTGATTATGTGGTGGCAGGATGCAATGCATGGTTACAATATGTGTGTGTTTGTGTATGTGTGTGTGTATAATGTACATGTTTGTGCATGTTTGTGTCTGTGTGTGTTTGCGTGTGTGTGTGTCTGCATGTGTGTGTCTGCATGTGTGTCTGCATGTGTGTGTCTGTGTGTGTTGTGTGTGTGTGTGTGTGTGTGTGTGTGTGTGTGTGTGTGTGTGTGTGTGTGTGTGTGTGTGTGTGTGTGTGTGTATAATGTATATATAAAACAACCCACCATGACCAGGACTTGAATTTCTGTCACACCAGGTATGATACAGAGTGAGCATTATGACATCTTTCACTCACTCACTCACTCACTCATTCAGACACTCACACTCACACTCACATGTATATATGAATATCTGTATATATTTGTGCGTGTGTGCGAGTATGTGAGTATGTGTGTGTGTGTGTGTGTGAATGAGAGAACTTCACCTTTAAAATACTCAGAATTAGCTGTAATGTTTCTTACAAATGTGAATGTCTTGTAAGATTACACAAAGCTGCCACAACAGGAGTGGAATATAAGCAGTAACATTTAAACCATCTCTAGGGTTTCTTCTTAGACACAGTAAGAGAAAATGAATAATCAAATTAAACTTAGTCAAAATCTTACCTCATTTTCATTAGATAAAGCTTTTGCAGGATTGCTTTATTGCATGCAGAGGAGTAAAGTACAAGAGTAATATTAGGAATGTACTATGTAATATATGGTGATTTATGAATGTCTTGTAAATTTATGTGTAACCTTGATTATAATTTCATACATATATTCAGACATGATTATGTACATATAGGCCTATGCATATTTACATCAATCATCAAAATTTCTTTTGAAACAAGATAAAGAGCCTTATTTGTTTACCTATTTATTATTTTGATTAGTATAGATATTTTTTCCTTTCTTTCTCTCTGTCTTTTGGTTGTTCTAGTTATTTTTAGTTAACTAGAACTCCCTGTGCTGTAGGATAAGCTTAATGCACGCATGCGCGAGCGTGCACACACACACACACACACACACACACACACACACACACACACACACACACACACACACACACACACACACACACACACACACACACACACACACACACACACACACACGCACACACACACATATATTTAACCCCAAGCTGCGGGTGGCAGGTACGTACATGCCATATCTGTTGTGGCCAAAATAACGAGTTGCATCATATCACAACCATTCCTGTGTCATCAGTTTATCGTACAGAGCTAGTTTTTCTCTGTTAGTAGTGGCATCATTTTAGGGTAAAACTCTTAGGCAGTAGCATATCTTAAATTTTTTTATATTGTTAAATATTTTATCAAAATACAAGCTTTTAAGTGCCTAATGTTGCCTGCAAACTACCAAACAAGCCGGCTGCAAACAGTAAATTGTCGATGTAGGCCAGCAACTCTGCAATCATGTCCACTTGCCAATTTTTTTTACCTGGGATTATTGGGATATATATCCATATATTCACAAATTTATATGTTCATATATTTTTATGCATAACCCTTTGTGTGTAGGTGGGTGTGTTTTAGCTATATTGTCGCTCTCTTTCCAGAGCGCATTGGGAGCAAACTCATATACATTAGCACAGATTACGTCTTTGATGGAACATCGCCCCCTTACAGAGAGACAGACACTTGCAATCCCTTGAATAAATATGGGCAAACAAAATTGGATGGAGAAAAAGCAGTTTTAAAAGAAGATCCAAGTAAGTTTGTGTTTTCTCTTTCTCTGTTACATTATCTTCACTCTTCTTGTATTTCATATATTCTTCTTTTCAGGATTGAATAACTTTTTATTTGAACCATTGCAAGGAGTATAAGTTTTCTAAATATGCCCTTACTACTAAGAGTTGTTTTCTCGGAAGGAAAGGCTGTGTTGAGATATATATTCGTTCTTTTTTATATTATAGTTGAATATCTTTGTATTAGTTTTTTATCTCCTTCCCACAAAATTAATACAGATTACATTGAGATTTTAAGGTTATCATTGATTTAATATGTTCAGAGTTAAGTCATTTCTTATTGTTTCAGAATATTTTGTCCATTTATATTTCCCTAGAAAGATAAATCATTTCATCACAGTTAGTGAAGATTATCAGCAATATGTTGAGCTTAAAAGTAGGAAAAACTATCTCATTACAATAACCCAACAAATCTGTCATAATAGATTAACCATTTATTCGAAAGACCTTCATAATATTGTCAAAATATCTTACATATTTTTTCACTTACTTCCTTCACTTCAGGCGCCTGCATTCTAAGGGTTCCAATTCTGTACGGTCCTGTTGAGAAAGTGGATGAGAGTGCTGTGACATGCCTGCTGCCACTTTTACAGTCCAAGGCACCCAAGAAGGCATCCCACTATGAGAAGCGATACCCTGTCCATGTCAGGGATGTGGCACTTATTTTGCGGGATCTTGTCATTGCAATCACCAAGGTACTTTCAGGATCTTTCTTCTTTTTGTTGTTTTATTATGGCATGTGTACATACACTTGCATGTTTGCATGGTTGTCTTTTGAGGTTATATGGTGATTTATTTCTTCCTGGATTTATAATCATAGTGAATGGTGGAATTAGTACATACTTTTTTTTCTCAAAATATAAGAAATTGGAAACTATTTTGTTAGATATTTATCAATTATTTCTGTAGATATGTCTAATATGAGTCAAAAGCACCATCAGAAATATACACCAAGTGACATCACATGCTGCACATCTTATGAAAATACTCTTTTAGTGATAGTTGTTTGTGTAGCATAATACAAGAGAGAATACTGAAATGTGTTATAGAGATCTTGTATTTTTTTCTCGTGTTATGCAAATCCACAATGCTGAATTCTTGAAAGTAGTCTTTGTTTATCACTGGAACATATTTTTTCATTGCTTGCATATTGAAGTAGAAAAACAAGATTCATTTAAATGATTTTGTCACATATATTATTTTTAGAAGAAAATTGTTTTATTAAGGGGACTGGCATTTTCAGTGATGGCAAATGCTATATAAAGAAGAGTGGGGTTTATAAGCATTAAAGAAGTAGAAAAAGAGAAATATATCTTACATAATCTAAGATAATCTAGATAATCTTATCTTCTTGCAAAGTTTTGTTTTCATGTTTCTTTTTTATTTTAAAATTTGTTTTAGCAATATGGCAACTTCTTTATAGGTATTGTAATGGTGTATGTTTCACGATCTTTTGATTGATGAATTCATCTGAGTGTTAGGGGAGACTGACAGTTTTGAGCTGAAAAAAATTCAAACCCCTTCTAAAATGACTCAATTATTTTAAAATATGTTTCTGGTCAGAAAATGCTAAAAATGTGTAAGATAACATTTGATTTGCATATGGCGGTGTGGGGAAGCGAACTGGTGCATGTCCCTCTGGTCAGAAGTCACAGGAGATAACATTTATATGGGGGAGTGGGAAAGGAGACCCGTGATGTCCACATTGGCAGATCAACATTGGGAGCAAAGGAAAGGAGAGGATGCATTCATGTCAGTCACATTTAGTTGAGGATTGGGAATAGGTAATATGTTAGTATATATTTTTGCTGGTTTTTTTCCAGATATTTGGAAAGTGAAGAAGTTTATGCATTAACAACATTAAAGAAGTTGAGTTAGAAAAGAAAAAGGAGAAATAAGAGCAAAGATGAACAATGTCTGAACTGCACACCATCTTCACTGTACCCCTAGCCTCTTCTATCCCTCTAAAATCATATCTAAACATTGATATAGATTCGAGGAAAGGAAACTGTGCCCTTACTGAGGAAAATGAGCTTCTAGAGTTAGTCAAGACCCAAATATATTGCTTGCAGGACCCTAGGAAATTAATAAAATCTCCATTTTTAATCAAGAATTTAAGCTAGGAACACTAGCGATGAGGCAGGGGACCAGGGTGATGTCATCCAATCAATATGGAAATAAATACTGTCATTTGTAAATATCTGTTTGTTTATTAAAGTTTATGGATGATCTTGCAAGTGTGTATCACACACATTGTATCCGTAAAATAGGTATGAAAGATTCAAATATTTTGAACCAATAGTAATAAATATACTTAGTAATGTATCAACTTGAAACTGTAAATATACTATTTTGAAGCATAATTTCTTTCATTTAAAATATTTTGAACCAATAGTAATAAATATACTTATTTTAAAGCATGATTTTTTTTCATTTAAAGGATTATAGAAAGCAGAATATTTATACAATTTACTTGGACTTTTGGGAAATAGTTAATTTGGTAGTGGGGAACAAAGTTACAAATAGATAATATCTGGTATGGGTATTACCTGGGAAGGAGTGGAATCTGTGACGTTTTGTGGTAGGCCTATTTTTATGGCAATAAAATGTTTTATGCATGGCAAATTTTGAAAAAAGTGGTAATGAACGTTTGTTTGTACACCATTTAGCTACTCACTGCGAAAAGCTCTTGTTTCTAGAACCATTACTTAAGTCTCTGTGATATTTCAAATTGAAAAATTGAAAATGACATCATGATGTTATACGATTGAGCTTTCATTCTTGTACTAAGTAAAGGTATTCTAATATTACATTAATTCCTTGAGTTTGAACTCTTGAATCAAAATACCTATTTTTCTATGAATGAAAAAAATAAATACCTGTCAGTCTCCCCAATACATTTAAAATCTTTATTTTCCCTCTCTTTCATCTTTCCGGTAATAGATTTTGTATCTTGATTTCTTGCAGACTTCACCAATTTCTTAGTAAACTTCAGCTAATCTATATGAATTCCAGCAGAACTCTTCCACCAAAGACAAATAAAGGAAAAACAATAGATATGTGAATAGATACATATAGGTAAATGATTAGGGGATAAATGACCAGCCTATTATTCATCAGATCCTCAAATAAATTAATCTTTTTAAGGACAAAGAAATCAACGGAATATTCCAGTGGAGCGGAAAGGAGCAGCTGACGAAATACGACATGATTGTGGCAATGTCGAGGGTGCTGTCACTCTCCCATGACCACATTACACCCGACCCCAACCCAGCTCCCGGTGCACCTAGACCCTACGATGCCCGCATGGATTCGTCACGCCTTGAGGCCCTCGGGATCTCACACCACACTGCCTTTGACGTGGGGATTAAGGAATGCCTTAGTCCCTGGTTAGTGTAGGGGAATGGATAGAGGAAGGGAAGGCAAGGGTGGGTGTGGGGTGTGAAACACTGTTGTTATTGTTGTTCTTAGGGATATTTTATTGTCAAGATATGCAAGGAGAGATAAACTTTCAGAGATACTTTGGTAAAATTTAAGCTTTTCTGTTATGATGAGGGACCTGTGTATACATTTCTGATATTAATTGTTCTCTTTTTCTCAATAAGGCTAAAGAAAGTGAAAAGGAAGAATTATATATATATATGATAAGTATGATATATATGTTGCATCATATATAGTAGCTTGCCTCTTATATTTCAGGTAATCTAGGCATTTTTTGTATTTTTCTCTAGTTTGATATAAAATGTGACATAAAAGATGGTAATTTTTTTATATTAAGGTGGTAATTTTCTTTATTTTCTTCTTCTACTTCCTCCTCCTTCATCTTCTTCCTTCTTTCCCTTCTACTTCATCATCATCATCCTTTTCTTTGTCTATATCTGTCTGTCTATGTATCTCTTTTTTTGTTCTTCTTATTCTTTTTCTTCTTCCTTTTTTCTCTTCATTTTTTCTTTAGCAAACCCACTATCAGCTGTTGTTGATTCTTATAATTTCATTGAACATGACTGCCTTTTCTGATATGATAATTTTATGTTATAACTGGTTGTGATATTACAATATGCAATAATAAATTGTAAATCAAGCTATCTCTTTATTGTTTATAATATACAGTATTGATATTCTTGCTGAAAAAAATCATCTTATTTCTAGTTGTATTTCATCTTATTACTGGAAAAAAGAAAAATGAGGAAGAATTGAAACACAAGTGAGTTTTGAATGATTGATTTGATAAGTTTTACCCCCTAAAGGATTGCAAAGATCTGAGCTACGTGAGTGTACAGGATAGAGAAAAATAATACATCATTTCTAATCTGAATATACTTATTAGGGTAACTTTGGGCCCCTTTTTTTTTTTTATTTCCCTTCTTTCTCTTATATTTCTCCTATTCTGTTTAGGATGACTTGCCATTTGTATATACATGTGTCTGAGAATGGCAATTGTATTTTTTCAGCCTTCAAAAGGTGAAGATAATTATTTAGATAAGAACAGTATGTTTAAGCCGCCCCGCTGCCAGGTCTTCTCACCTCCGAGAGAGCAGCCACCCCTACTCTCAGCCTCCCCAGTTCCCTAAGATTATTAAATGGAGAAGCTTTGCTATAATTTTGATATTTTTTGTACATGAATGATGCCTTAAAAATAAAAGTGCAAATCTATGATTAATCCATTGGCACAATGTACATATATGCCTTGCCCACTGCGATTTTAGTTATTAACTGTATTTACACTTAGAAGGCTCTACAAGCGTTTAGTTCCCAGAGAGTCAGATACTAGTTCTAGCTGTCTGACCTGTTTACCCTTTTCCTTGATTTTTAGAGATGTTATTTTATATTTTTTTATTGCTGTTCATAGTGTTGATTACACTATGACAGTAATGATGATGATGATGATGATGATATGATGATGATGATGATGATGATGATATGAATGATGATATGATGAATGATGATGATGATGATGCCACATGCCAATGGGATGCATGTGCATACATGCCATGCCCACTGTTTGTTTTATATAGTAATTGTTTTTACATATAGATGGCTCCACAAGTACTAGGTCAGAAATGAGCCAGTTACAAGAAGTACCTGTCTCAGCTGTTTACCTTTTTCCATGATTTTTAGTAATATTTTCTAGTATTTAATAATGTCAATAATAATAGAGTAATTATAATGTTTATAACAAAAATATCAGTATCAGTATTGATAGTATTAGTAAAAAAAACGTTTTCCAATTATTTCAAGAAAAGATGAGGTTACAAGATCTACTAATTGACTCCTTTGTGGGTAAGCACTGGTAGAGCCATCTATGTGCTGAAACATTTAACAAAACAATACTAAAGTGAACACAACATTTTCCTGGTGGCATTGGGTTAATAACAGTAATGGTATTCAAAGCATTAGAAAAAATATATTTTAAGGGAAAGGAAATTTTGTCTTCTTGATAGAGTGTATGCAGATTTTTTTAGTTATCTGTAAATATATGGTTTGACATTTCATGAAATTGAGAGAAATTATAATTCCTTTATCATCACATAAAATGGATTTTAAAGCATTATTTCTCAGCAATATTCTAATGGCATTAAGTTAGCATTTACTCCTTCTTTCATACTAGTGACTGACAGAGTTCTTGTGTTACTGTTATCTACAGTAAGCTAAATGAAAGCAAAAGATGCTATTCTATGCTTGCAAGGCACACAAAAACAAATATGTTCTCAGACCAAGAGTATGTACATGTGACAATTATCACTTGTTTGGTTAAATAACCAAACATAATGCCTTAAAAGAATTATTTTAAATTTTCTTCAGATATCTTGATTAAGTGGCCATAGGGCAGTTCTTAGTAAGTGATCTTTGTCCTGCATACCAAGTTGTGTGCCTAACCCTTCCCATGGGTGACTCTCAGATCCAAATGGGGTACAAGTACATTGGTTTAATTATTCTGAGCAGCTGTCTTAGGTTGAATCATCAACAACAGTTAGCATGGTTGAGAAGGCAATTTCCAAGCAAAAAGACAAAGGTAATGGAAATATGTGGCATTCCAGCTGAACTACTAACATCTTGTGGCAAACTTATGGCAGTGGATTGCATGCTGTCCTTGCTGCCTTTTGGTAGTTTAGTACCATTTCCCCAGACTTGTTGAAGAAAAAGCATTACACTGTTCAGCATAGCAGGCAGGTAGTTGCTCTCATCCTTCTGAAGTGCCTCAGAGATCAAATGATGGGGCATTAGAGAATGGAGCACTTTAGATTCAGCCCTAGAAAATTGCAGATTAACAGTATCCATGTACTTCTGAATCCTTCCAGAGCACTGATGTGTGTTTGACTATTAGATGTGTTCAACCTATATCAGCTCAATGTATTAGAAATCATTCTAAAAGAACCTGAGAACTGAAAAATCCTAACAAAGATTATTCAACCAATAGTAAGCCTTCTTACTGGTAATGAAAGTTCTGTAAATTGTGGAGGGAGGCATGTCTAGCTTCCTTCCTGTGAATTCAGAAGTGAGACAAGGATGTGTCCTTGCACGGGCACTTTTCTAAATCTGCATGTAGTGGTTCATGCATAGTTCTCATCCAAAGTTGGTTGAAGGCAATATTGGGTAATATTAAAGTTACTCACCTTGCTGATGATTTTGCTGTCTTGTCTGAGATTCTGGTAAAATTTGTGGCAGCTTTCAGTACATTTACAGTGAAGCAGAATCCTTGGATTTTGAGGTGTTCTGGACCAAGGACATAGTTCAGAAATTTGGGGTTGGTTTACAGCAAGGATATTAAAGAACTTTACATATTTGAGTAGTTCATAAGTGTGATCTGTCAGACCAGGAAGTCAACAGACAGATTAGCATGGCAGAGGGAGTCATGAACTCTTAATAGGAGTATTTGGAGTTCATGTTATCTGAAGGACCAAGGGACATATCTTCAAGTCTGGTATTATTATGCTACTGTCTGATAGTGAAACATGGAACTAGGGCCTTGAAGTTACATCTTTTGTTATGGGGTAGAGAACCTGTTACTCAAACCTTCAAGAACAGCCATCTCCAGCTACAAGGATACCTGTCACATTTCCCTAAGGATGATTCTGTCTATTCTAGTGGAGGAGGTCTGTGAGACAACTTAATTTTTTTCGGCAAGAGCACATCACCCATACATGTGTGGAAGTCAAAAAAGATCTGACTCTTGCCTGTCTGCTCTTCAAGAGAGACCATCATGGCTAGAAGCAAACAGTGGATGAAGGAATGCACCATTTACTGATAGGTTGATTTTGATACTTCTGTTTGATAATGTCTTCAAATGTTGTACTTTTTCCTACAATTCTCAAATAAGTGATAAGTAGATTTTGAAATTGGACATCAGCATTCAGTAACTTTTTCTGTCTGAGAGGTTTCTTTTTTCTATTGCTTTCTGAATAAAGTAGCTTTACCTTGTATTAGTAATAAATTCTTGAATCAATAGAGTCAACATGTTTCTTCTACAAAATCATGTAAAGTCATTCATAATCATTAATAATATCAACAAACATTTTGTTTATTATCACTCTCGGCCTCTTCTAAAACAGAATGAAACATTAAAAGATTTTAAATAAAGCATCAAGTTTTGATCAGGATTCACTAAATTTTCTTGCTTTTATATAGTCCCGAGTGCCTCCTCTTTCATTTAAACAAAGTATTCATTTTCACAAGTCTTAAAATTGGAGGAAACTATACAGATTAAGCTAAATAATTTGTGAAGGAAGATGTGTATTGCATTCATTACTCTTCTTCCCCTGAAGTGGATGTTTGTATTTGACTGCAAAGATTTTCGAAAGTTATAAAATGTCTTGATAAAGTGGGTGACCAGGTATTTCACCAGAAATTCTTAGTCAGAGGATTAGGCCTTTGTTGGAGGATCTGAGTATACTCCCCTAGATTTTTAAGCACCAAAAACGTCTTTTTATGGGTCATTTTTGTTTTAGGAAAGGCTTGTGTATAGTCTGCAAAAATGTTTACTGAATATTGGCAAAAGTTAAACCTCTAAGAGAAAATATATTTTAGGGATGTAATGGATATTTTTCGTCTTGCAGATGTCCTTTTATATATTCTTATATTCTGTTGTCATGAACATCAGGCACGGAACTCCTAGACTAAGCTGCAGCCATCATGATGTAACAAGTATTTTAAATAGATATTCTAAAACATTTTAAAATTATGACCAAAACATAATTCTGTAAAATATTGTGACACCACTAAAGGTAACCATTTGCACAAATACCTACAATTTTGGAATGATAGAGAAATGTAATAAACAGAATAGAAACAAAACAGAAAATAAAGTAAGGGTTTGTTGCTTTGTCACTTATGTGCAGGGTTACAGTTCCTATGATGACAGAGGGACACCGGATTGGAATATGAAAGATTTGTTAATATTATTTGCAAGACAATTGTTCACAACTAAAGTCGCCACTAGGTAGATCACCATATTGGTTGTGTGTGTGTTGTGTGTGGTGTGCGTGTGTGTGTGTGCATGTGCATGTGCTTGTGCGTATTCGTGTGCGCGGGCATGTCGCTCGCTTGACTGACTGGCGCGCG
>NW_020871271.1:74317-77613 GCF_003789085.1 Penaeus vannamei
ATAATGATAATTCTGATTATAAATGCGATAATTATGATTAAGATAGTGATTACAATGATAATGATGATAATTCACTCTTCTCTCTCTTTCCCTCTCTCTCCTCTCTCTCTTCTTTCTCTCCCCTTCTCTCTCTCTCTCTCTCTCTCTCTCTCGTCTCTCTCTCTCTCTCTCTCTCTCTCTCTCTCTCTCTCTCTCTCTCTCTCTCTCTCTCTCTCTCTATCTATCTATCTATCTGTCTATCTATCTATCTATCTCTTTCTCATGATGATGATAATAGTTGTAAAAGTCATAATAACAATGCTAATAACAATAATATTGATGCTAACAATAATGACAGTAATGGTGCTAGTAATGATAATGATGATGATAGCTAATAATGAAAATACTAATGATACTAATAATGAAAATAACAATAATAACAATAATAATGATTATAATTAAATCAAATATTTCAATGCCACAGAATATGAAAAAAGAAAAGAAAATGCAACTCATCGTGCATTGTCATTGGCTAAACTTTCCCGCGCTTTTCGAGTCGAACCAATCACAGCCCAAGTTTAGTCAAGGAATGAAACACATCGTAGTGTCAAACTGGAAATCAAATTGTCTTTGGCGATTGTGATTAAAGTTCCGTAATTCACGATTTTTATATATTATGAAGTCAAATATTTATAGAGAATTCATGTTTATGAGTAAGTGTTCAGTGCGTGATATATAGATGACACAAGTACATGGCTTTATCAAAATGTCTTAAAAATCTGATAATTTGGACGTCAATTATGTGACAATTTTCTCGAATCATAAATTACTAAATTTCATATTTTTAAATGAGAATTGTGGATTTAGAAGACTATTTTTGGCGAAAGGGGTATTTACATTCATAGTAAGTAAAATTTTTAGGTTAATTTTCCGATGTTTTTAAGCCAATTTGGTTTTATTTTTAAATTAGTGCAGTGATTTTTCTAATTAGTTTAGCTATCGTAATGGATCTAATTAATGGACTGGTTTGATTTACTTGCATGATTAGCTTGTTTACGATTAATCAATTGGGGTAATTTAACAACTTAATATGATAGGAGAAACCGTCGATTTCTCCTAATTTACGTTTTTTTTTTTTCATTGAACAATTAATAATTATATAAGTCACACACACACACACACACACACACACACACACACACACACACACACACACACACACACACACACACACACACACACACACACACACAACACACATACATACATATACATATATACATACATGCATTATATGTGCCTAAACTATCTTGAAATGAAATGCGAAAAATCAACGCTAAATGAGCTACCGACCTCTAGGCTTCTGAACCGTACACTTTTTCGAATAAAAACACTTAATCAGTCCCCACTTGATCATGAAAATAATAATCACATGCCTTTGCTACTTTGAAGAATTGACTAAAACATAGGCCTACCTGGGTTAAGGCCTTATCACACTAGCACTTTTTCCCTCAATTTCTGGGGTTCCGTGTTGATCTTTTACTATTAATAAATTAGATAGGATGAGTGAATGTAAACATAAGCTAATTTTTAACATTCGTATATAAGATATACATCATTATATTCTCTAAAATAGCGTAATATGTATAGAATGTGTCGTGTGATTCCCGGACCTCACTCGATAGCGCCATGTTTGTTTACATGATTTTCATAAAGAGTTCATTCGGAAACGCAAAAAAATGACGGGAAAAATGCTAGTGTAATACAGCCTTTATTCTATTCATCTACGTAGAACCTTCTCGACGGTTTTTGCGAAGGTCGAGGATGACTCAAGCTCTACCACGTCCAGCGATGTTGGAAAGGTTGAGTCAGAGATTCCAGACGGAGACCACATCCACCCCCTGCCACTCCTCACCGGGCCAGCGTGGTAGGGTACGGCCCTTTTTCCTCCCCTGTGAAGCAAACCGTACCTCAGTCACCGGTCGTTCCTGTTGCGCCATGGCAGTTAAACCAAAGCCCAAGTCGCTTATGGGTGGGAGTGATGTGCGCCAACTGCGACTACCCCAAAAAACATCAAATCATGACAAGATCGCGGCACTCAACTTGGCCGCGTAGCCTACCATGTCCGAACACTTTCAGATGAAAGTCGTCTGAGAAACCTCGAACACGAGATCGAAAACCTAATCTGGGAAATCAATCGATATACAAAACAGGGCCGTCAAAAGACCAGGTTGTGAGATGTTTTCGACAAATGGCACAATACCGGTAGAAATGGCGCCAACTGGGGAAGGCCTATGTCCAACAACGGACATTTCACGTATCAAGAAGAAAATTCATATATATGATACGTAATTTATGTATATTGGTTATGGACATACATCGATGTTCCCGGGAAAAAGAGGAATTTTAAAATGATTTTTGTACTTTGTTTCCTGCACTCTAGCCTCGGGTCTTCAAAATTGCAGATTTCAGTCATATTTTCGGAAATACTAACTTGTGGTTCTCTCTAAGTAATAACTCCTGATCTGCAAACTTATCCTATCAAATTATCGTGACCTTGACCTGGTCTCGTGGCCGGATGTCTTAGTGGAAACTTAATAGTTCATGTGATGTGTGTATGAAGTGCACGTAATTCATGGCTAGGATGTATGCATTATATTTGATATGTTTATATTACTGAAGTATGCTTTATATTTGATATTCAGATTATTGATGAGTATTTTTATAATCAGTTATAATAAGTGAATGTATTTCTTGGAGGTTCAACCATACCGTTTCTTCATGTTCAAAAAAAAATGTATAATAAAACTATATATTTTGTATTTCCTCTGAGTATTACCGTCCCAGAAGAAAATATTCGCCATTTCTTGTCGCTGTGTTGTAGTTTACACCAGAAAATGTTCGTACCCTGGGTTTTCTCCTTCTCTCGTACCCAATAAGCTGTTGCGTACCCTATAAGATGCTTTTACCCTCGAGTATTTCGTGATATCGAAATAATATATCGGTCATGCCTGATGCGGGGTTGCCAGCGGGGGAATTTATCCCATTTATTCACGGATGATTATACACCCCGTTTACGTGGACTAATATGTGTGTGTCATCGTTCTCTGGGGAGTTTTATGGCGACGGGATGTCCTTCTTGTGCGGTCTGGTCCTGGCGCGCCTGCGGTTGCTCCCGCTGTTGGTTGGGTACGCGGAAATCGAAAGTCGAAGGGGGGGGAGAAAAGGGATATGCAGTATGTATATGTATATATATACTACATACATACATATATATCTATATATATATATATATATATATATATATATATATATAT
>NW_020871272.1:0-5000 GCF_003789085.1 Penaeus vannamei
ATAATATATATATATAGTATGTATATAATATATATGTATATAATATATATATAATATATATATATATATATATATATATATATAATAATATATAGTATATATATAATATATAATATAATATAATATATATATATATATAATATATATAAATATATATATATATATATATATATATATATATATATATATATAATACATACATATAAATATATATATATATATATATATATATATAATATATATATATATACATATATATTTCATTAGGTGAGAATCTTAAAAAAAAAGGAATATCCAAAGTTGCCAGATGAATCATTATAGTTTTTATACCTTGCCATACTTTCATTTTAGTACAACTGAAGCTTCAAAGTTGGTAAGAGGCATGTAGCTTACAATTCTCATATATGGGACACAAACATTTCTAGTTGCCTTTATAAAAAATGGAATAGGCATAATTCTTGACTAATTTACATTTACTATGTACTCCTAATGCAAATACAAAATAGTACTATCTCTCCACAAATCAAGAAACATTAAATGATGTGAATATCTATGGAATGTTAGCAACATTCTGTTATTAAGATGCAACTATCCTATGTACTCCATGCACACAAATTAGTACCATAAATAAATAAAAGTTGAACTGCACAACTCCTACAAAACTTAGGACCAAAAAAAATACCAGAGTACCACAGAAGTAGATTTCTGAACTAGCTTACAGATGAAGAAGTAACATAATCCACATACTTTACTGTACTGCAATGGACCTTCACCATAATTGGTATACAAGATGCTCATCCATGTAATACTATTTCTGTTTCACTGTGCAACCATGGCATGCAATACATGCTGGTCTCTCAGACGGCATATTCAATGCCTAAAATATCTATAATCCAAGGTAAAATAATACCATAAACAATCCTATAGCCACATCTAAATTGGCAGCAAGCAGTTAGCACAAGCAGGCAGGAGCAAGTGAGAGCTGATTGATTTGCGCCTTCAATGAATAAACTTTATGAGTAAATTTATTAAATGTTAAACTGCAAAGTTCAAGCAAGAAAAGTTACTATTCACTCTTTAAGGCCTTTGTCCCTTGTGCCATGCCTCCTCCATACTACTAGTGTGGCTGCTTCGGTCAGCTGTGATAGATAAAAGCAATATGAGGCAGTGGCGTTTCCAGACACTGCTAAATTCATCTAATACTCCTAAACCAGGGGTCCAACCAACCTGGGTACATGTACCCTAGAGGTACATTTTCACTTTTCAGGGGTAAATTAGGTCAGAAACACTACCTACGTGTTGTATTCTGCATTCAAACTGCACAATGTTGTTTTTTTCTAAATAAGTAAGCAAAGCTTTGGTAAGGTTGTTTACAATAGGACTGCACCCGTCAAGAGAAGTCCCCATCTCCTGCCAACAATGTTGGGGGATCCCGTGGGGAATCGGGGGTTAGGGAGGAGGGGATTTCATTCATACAATGCATTTTAAAAAGCAAACGAATGTGGAAAATTGAAAATCCGAACCAAGAATAGTATTTCATATGATAAAAAGTGGAAAATGTAAAATCCCAGACAAGATTCGGCCACAGATGATTTGATACAGAATTGCGCAAACAAATGAGCGAGTGAACCAAATCTTAAAACACACAAACAACCAGAAGGATTGCCGTATGAACCAAAAATTTCTAACCTGTGGGCTATGCCTCCGGAACCCTCCCACTTGTAGTATTTCCCTACCAGGGGCTCTACCCTCGGAACCCCTCCCACTTGCAGTATTTCCCTACCAGGGGCTCTGCCCCCGATCCCCTCCCCATTGCCATATTTCCCTACTGCAGGCTACATCCCCAGGCCCCCTCCCAATTATCAGCTGTGATAATTAATTATCATTATAATAATAATAACAATAATAACGATACTTCTCCTGATGACAAAAATAACACAAATTTATTCCAAATAATATTAATAATACCAATAATAATAATAACTACCAATAATAACAACAATAACATCATTGATCCCCTGCTGCTAGGAAAAGGTGAATTCTTCTGTTTTGTTTTTTGAAATCTCCCAGAAAAATTTATTCCTTCTTTTAAGTTATCTTATTCTTGCTTAATCACCCAAGCCTCTCCTAATTTCAGCAAGAGACATCGCAAGCCCCATTTCACGCAGCATCTCAATTATCTGTTGCTTGACTGTTCATCCATGCCAACCTGTCTACCGCTGAACCCCAATCTTCGGTACCTGACTAGTACTTTGACTTTCACTGTCTGGCATGTATCTAATATTATCACACACTACAAGCATATCATCTTGTCCTTTGGACACACTCTCGCCCATACCCACCCACCACATACCAGCAGTGCTTAGCCTATATTAAGACATATGTGTTTAATGACTGATAGATATTTGATATTAGCAACGAGACAACTTTTCTAGTATGAAAATCATAAATTCCCCTTTGTCGGACCATTCCCACCCTACCCTGTATTATAAAATTAACTGTGGTAGCCAGGACAGAGTATCCTATGTATTTTTTCATGTCTTTTGAGACATACTATGCTAACCAGGCAATGCATGTAGATCAAAACTACACCATCAGATGTGTAAAATAATACTCTCAATAAACTATGAGAGAAAATCTGCCTGTATAAAATTTATTCTTAGAGATTTAACTTCAAAAATGTTCTTTAAATACTGTAATACAGTATAAATTCGATCTAATCTTCCTAGCAATAGTATGTTCCTCACTGAATATCCCATCTCGGAGCATGCGAAGGAAAAAAATCTGAAGCAACAGAAACAAAATAACCCTGCTCTCTATACTCTTAGCTCTGCATGAACAATCATTTTTTAGGTAATGAGGCTAGAAAAGGGTTTTAAGCCTGTGTTTATGGAGCTAGTTCTCCTCAATGAATGCAGTCTCTGTCAAACAAGCATAGACAAATCATGCCAGCATGAAATGGGGAAAAAAGAAAACTGCTTTCATTTCATACTAGTTATGATCTACAAAGAAAGAACTACCCACTCAAATCCAACCAGAGATACAATGTATAGTAATCACTGGATCTCCCTCCTTATTGGCATTATAGCAAAGGTAAACAAAATTCTACAACCGTATTTTACCAAGACTGAGATCAGACAATAGCCTTCATATCAGGAATTTCTTTCTCATAATCATACTGAATGTTTTCCACTCAAATCCACTTTCAAAAGCTTGCACATACAAGTTTAATAATCAGTGGTGCAGAATCGAGGAGTCACTGACCACTGCGAATATGAACATTTTCTAAACAATCTCCCTGCTTATTTATTTCAAAATAAACTGACAAGGAGTAAATTCCTAAGATTTCATTAAATTAACTGAGCAGCAGGTCAACCACTCTAAATTACTATTATGTAAATGATTTCATATTTCACATTCCTCAGGTTACTGACATTGCAATACTGTTTTATATTGGGAATTTACATTATAGCATATACAAACAAATCATAAATGACATATTTTGATAATGTATAATAAATCATTGAGATGTTATCTATGCTACCATCAACAAATGAATAAACAAAATATAAATGTTATACTCCCAGTATATTCTAATAACAAATTCAACAACAACTGATCTAGTGCAATTAGCAATTCCTGATGTCTGTAAATGATATCAAAACTTGCCTAAATGTCAATACCTATCAATACACAGTCACATCACACAACATAAATGGTCTTATTTAGTCACTTAGCAAAAGACACTTTCTGTCACTACTAACCTCACTTCAAATTATACAACGAAAATAACAATGGGGAATGAAGATTAAGAAGTTTACACCCTAATTTGACATTTTGTATATAACATTACTATTAGTTCGTTACTATCATTATTTTGTGTATGGAAAACACTTAAAAAGACTGGTCATAAATTGATCTCCCCGTTTAATTTTGACGTCAATGCTAATTATCTAACCAAGCTCCCATGTGATGTCTAATGATAGCGATCCTTCTAAAGTAAAGCAATAACTAAAGGATATTTACTGTTGTGTGGAAGAAGTGGTGTTGGTCGTGTTGTGAGAGTGGTATGCGGTACCTCACACCTCACTTATGAGTAGGGACTCGCACGCCATCCGAATCCTTGGCTCTTGGCTCGCGTTTCCTCAATGCAGAATTTGCTTTAGTCACGTCCAGCTATATGTCATTTTGAACGTCTTTGATGTTCTGTTTTCATTAATTCTCTTTATGCTTTGAGTGCGTGACATAACCGAAACATTCGCGTTACGTAATGACGGATCTCGAGTCTTGGCAACAACATCGCGACCAGACATCGGGACGCAGTGGCTCCCGGGATCAATACCGCGGACGATGTCAGACGACGCACCTCAACCCCGGCCCGATTTCTTCACTCCCTTGTCTCGTTCATTTGCTAAATTCACTCACTTTATAGACGAACACATCAGGATAATACAGGTTGGTAAAGCACTCACCTCTGCTTCGTTTATCTGCCAGTGTGAAAGGGAATTTTGCAGCAGGCAACCGAAAGGCTCTTCGACTGCCGTTGCTGTCAGCTGGTGCCCGCTGTCCTGAGCCGTTTGAGCAGTTGACAGCGCAGGCTCACGGTTCTTTCTATGGTGTGAGTCATCTCAATATATCCCGCATTATTTTTTAAGTAATTTCCATATATATTCGGTTGTTTTCAATTACTTTTACTATAATTATGCATGTAGTTTTAAATGAATTGTAAAGACTCTCATTTTACTAAATCCGTCGCCATGGCAACGTAATCGATCGATAAGCAAGCGGTGCACAACTGTCGACGACACCTGCGACCCCTGGAGGCCGAGGTCCAAACTCGGGTACCCGCTGATCCCATACAGTTTGAATTTTGTCTATGAAAAACCGTTACGAGGTCAACATGCTATGCACTATTGCGATGCCACATGGCGTGTTCAGTAGTTACATTTCAGTATACAATGTGAAGCACTGTAATTAGCGACGACTTAAGCTTTTTGTTT
>NW_020871272.1:12500-27500 GCF_003789085.1 Penaeus vannamei
TGAGACCAATGTTGATAATGAGGATGAGGATGAGGATGAGGATGAGGATGATGATGATGATGATGATAATGATAATAATAATGATAATAGTGATAATAATAACGAATATAACAGTAATGATGATAGTTAATGACAATACTACTGAGATCAGTAATAAGAGCGAGAATGATAATAACTAAAATGACTATCCTCAAAGACTATATAGTCTTTGCTATCCTAAAAGTAAGATCCTCGCAAATCCGCAGCCTTACACGAACGCTCGACAACGTTTTGAATTGTTTACGTTCGAGAAAGAGCCAGCGTTGTCTGGTCTGGACCTCAAAGTAAAGTTACATATATCCGAAAATCCTCACGGTTATGCATGATGTCAACCACAGAAGAGAAATTCATTCCTCCTGTCAACCAGGCGGTAAAGAGGGAGTTAGAAGATGATGTTGATGATAAGAGAGCAGTTAGTAAGTACATTTGATGTTTGTTTACGTATGGAAATACAATTGTGCCGGCATATCATATTATGGTCATTGTTATTTGTGGTATTTCTTTCTTTAAAATGTATGATTTAGCATAGTCTGTAAGGATGTTAGGTATACGACAAATGTACACAGTTTAGGCTTTTTGTTTGGCCCAATTTCATATTCAGTTAACTGTCTTGATTTCATAGGATCTTGATTATAGTAGATATATGGATACTGATACATACAAAGTCAAAAAGGAAACTACTAAAATCAGTCCAACAAATGCTGCGTTTGGAACACCTCGACTTGCTCGTCTAGACAATTTGTTCTGGACCAGCAGGATAAGGAGGCCGTGTTCGGAACCTCCAAGGCTCTCGCTGCCCAGAATGCAACCAGCTTGAATGTAAACATTCACTTATTTACCATACGGCATAGGTTTTGTAACTTCTTTGATGAATATTTAACTTACCTGCAACTGGAAAACATTAAAATAGCCTTTGATAACATCAATAAAGGGCCATAGAATTACCCATCAATACTTTGTGGATGCCTGCAACTGTCATTGTTTACATACAAAAGCTATTGTGACGTCATCTCGTCCTGCTCGCCCACCTTTGCAGAAGGGCGAGAGGGAAGAGATGGACAACTTTTCCAGGATGAGAAAATCTACAGCCCACAAGGCCACTTTTCAAAAAGTTTACAAGGAACACATAATTATGATAGTGATATCAATAAATTCCTCTCATCTACTACCCATATACATAGAAATTATGCTGTGGTAACCTCTCCGATACCTACAGTCTTGGCCCCAATAGCATAGGAGGACATGAAAGGTACCTGGGAAATTGTGGAGTAAGATATGAACAATATCCACCTTGCAGTATACAATATAATGTCTTTTTCCATTTATTTTGTGATTAAAGTAACTTTCCTGGTATCTTTCATACTATCCCCCACCACTGGGGCTAATAATGAGGGTGTTTAAGGGTATTCCCCCAATATATATATGGATAGTAGAGGGTGAAAGGAATCCAATACTACTACTATTGTCATGATCAGTTATGCAAAGGTGTTCTGAATATTTTCCATCTACAAAAAGAGACACCAGATTTTGCTAAAATCAGTGGAAATGTACTTATCACCTATGGACCTACATTTTCTTGGTATAGTTTCAGTTTCACACTTGCCTGTAATGGATATAATGACTGTAAGTATGGCACTTTTCATCTGTAATATTATCTTCACAAGTTGATAATAAGAAAGTTGTGCAACACATTACTCTGGTATAGCCTACATTACAGAAATGAAAAAATACATACTAATGCATTATGATATCTGTTCAGGAAAAGATTAAAGTCAGAAATGAGGAAAATAGGTTGTCCACATAAGATCTGAAACCTAAGAAAAGCAAAAAATGGAAGAAGAAGAATAGAGGAATGTAAAATAAGTAGCTACACAGAAAAGTGACCCATTTTTTTCTAATATTTAAATTTCATTTTGCAGCAAAGAAGTCACGCCAGTGCCCTTACTTGGACACCATTAATCGTCATATGTTAGATTTTGACTTTGAGAAATTGTGCAGTGTGTCACTCTCAAGAATCAATGTGTATGCCTGTCTGGTTTGTGGGAAATACTTTCAAGGTAAGGAAAAAGATTGCAATCCAGTGACATAGGATATAATATTGTTTATACATAGAGAATTTCTAAAGTGCATAATCATCAAGGAGTCAACTACAAGGCCTACTATGCCTTTTATCCCATTCCTTGCATTTTCATGAAAAAGTTTTTCTTTATTTATTTGTTATTATCATTACTAGTGTTATCATCATTGCAATTAGTTGCATTACTATTGTTACAGAATAATTATTATCAATGTTTTAATCCCAATATTATTAACTCATTAACTACAAGTGAAGACAGACATACATCAGTGTACATTGTCCTGTGTCTGGGCAGTTGTCCGATGTGAGATCAAGTGATTTTGTGACAATAGGGATGTGGACATGAGGAGCTGTCATCTTTCTTTTGGCAATATTCTCTTGACATCACCTATTTGCAATGTGTCAATATGGTTTTCAAAGTAGTAATAGTAATTAAGATTTTAAAAAATATCTAGATTCAGGAAGAGGCAAACAGCTGAGGTTTGGTATGCTCAGTAGACTGATTGTCTCTGTGGTGACTAAACTTTCATGGGACCATCTGTGTGTAAAGAAAAGAGATTTTATTTTATTTTTATTTTTTTTTTATCAGTTTCATTGAAGTGAGAACAGAACCTTATTAATAAAAAAGTAATTATAAAAGAAAGAAAATGAATAGGTAATTTTATTTGTATATATTGATCAAATAGCATGAATAAGAGTAAAGTATTTATTCTCATTCAAGAATATTTCAAGTGCACCTGAAATAAATATGTGATGGAATGGATAATGAAACACTTATTTTTCACTACTTTGATAGTATGATAATGCTGTAGTTACTATTTACACTGGTACAGATCCATGAGTTTCTTACTGAGTGAACTAAAGTGACTGGTTTCTCACTTGGTCTTATGTATGCATTTTAAGCTGAAGGAGGAAGTTTTACTAACCTCTCAAAGTCCCTTAAATTTCATGCTTGATAATGCCCTATTATAAAGATAATATCTATATATGTCAATGACAATATATAGAAGTATCAGTAATAGCAAAATAGATAACTAAGGTATGATTATGACTCATAAAAAATATATAATCCAATATTATATAAGGATTAACATAATTACTAACTACCATGCCCATGACGTACTAGGTGACCTATGACATGTCTATTTGTTTCTTATATAGGACTATAGAATACTTGTTTTTGAGTCTCTGACAATATGACCACAAACCACCACCACCACAAACCACCACCACCACAACCACCACCACACAAACCACCACCACACAAACCACCACCACCACAAACCACCACCACCACAAACCACCACCACCACAAACCACCACCACCACAAACCACCACCACCACAAACCACCACCACCACAAACCACCACCACCACAAACCACCACCACCACAAACCACCACCACCACAAACCACCACCACCACAAACCACCACCACCACAAACCACCACCACAAACCACCACCACCACAAACCACCACCACCACAAACCACCACCACCACAAACCCACCACCACCACAAACCACCACCACCACAAACCACACACCACAAACACCACCACCACAAACCACCACCACCACAAACCACCACCACCACAAACCACCACCACCACAAACCACCACCACCACAAACCACCACCACCACAAACCACCACCACCACCACAAACCACCACCACCACAAACCACCACCACCACAAACCACCACCACAAACCACCACCACCATAAACCACCACCACCATAAACCACCACCATCATCCACCACCATCATCATCATTCATCATCATCATCATCTTGATGTAGATATTTTTATGAATTTACATAAATGATTTTATTTTACTTTTTAACAATAGGACGTGGACCCAATACACACGCATATACCCACAGTGTGTCAGATGGTCATCATGTGTACCTCAATTTGCAGACTCTACGATTTTACTGCTTACCCGACAACTATGAGATTATTGGCAAGTACTATACCTTCAGCTGTTACCAACAGAATCAAAAGTTATATTTATTGTCATTATTCAATTCTGTTCTCATTGAAAAAACATTGTTTTAGAGTCATTATTCTGAAATTTCATTTTTGATCAAATTGATCTTTGAACTACACCTGTTGTGGTGATTTTCAATTTTATACCATACTAAATATTTAATTTTTTATTTTGTACATAGTACCTTAATGCAGAAACTGTAAAGTGCTTCACAACACAATATATCTGTTAAGTAACTACTATGAACTTGCATTGAGATAATAATTTAATCCTAATTTCAGATTCATCTCTTAATGACATTATATATGTTGTGAATCCAACCTTCACAAAGGAATACATTGCAAAGAAAGTAAACCAGAGTAAGATGAGCAGAGCATATGATGGTACTCTTTATCTTCCTGGCATTGTGGGCTTGAACAATATCAAGGCTAATGATTATTGTAATGTAGTATTACAGGTAAGGAAGTGCTCAAAATCCTCTATTCCCATATGTCTATGTGTAAGTGTGTATGTACACACATGCATACTTGCCTGTTTACCGGCATTTGTGAACAAGTATATAGCTGTCAAAAAATTCCAGAGTTGTTGTATTGTAATGTGTGCCCACCAGTTTTATAATAAACATGTTTTCTTTCCTTGAACTATGTAAAATTTGATACACAATTGACAATACATACTATATTTTAGTTATCTTTGAAACTAAATTTGAATAGCTTGTGAAGGTTTAATGATTGCATAGTACTTGGGTATTGGTTCAAATAAGTAGGAAATTGCTGACAATGTAAACCATAATGTTTATAACAAGTGATGTTACATCTGTTGCTAGGACCTATTTCATCCAAACCTTTAGATTGTGTGCAATTTCTGATGGAAATTGTTTGGAGCTGATACCTTGTTCTACTTTGTAATATATTTTTTCGTATTTTGCAGGCTTTGTCAAATATCACACCTCTAAGAAACTACTTCCTAGATCCCAATAACTACAGCCACATTCACCATGCACCAGGTACTAAGGACTGGCAATGTTTCCTCTCATTACAAGATTTGGTGAATTGGTTAGGAAGTTATGGAACCCAAGGAATTTCAAGGCTCATGTTTCTCCTCATGAAATGTTACAAGTAAGTTGCATATCTTCTGCACATTAGATGCAAAAGGGTTACATGATTTAGACCATGATTTTCATTTTTTAGGTAGAAGGGTTGTTATGGTCTTGTGTAAGAACCCATAAAAAGACATTTTCAACTAATTTACAAACAAAAATTATCTTGTCTATTGTTATAGAGTGATAATGGGAATGTTTTCTTTTCTCTAATTGTAAAGTTGGCCCTCAGTTACAATGGAGTAATGACAATATTTCTTCTTCCTTTTAGAGAATGTAGTCATAGCAAAGAAAAAAATAGAAGAAAAAAGATTAATCTTGTCAACTTCAAAAGGTTTCATGATTGTGCACAGGTATTCAAGCAAACTTTGCATGTGACAATTATTTTGTTGAGTTTAAGTTTTAATCCACTTGGGACGGGTGTCCCACATATGAGACACCTGGAAAAATAAACATTACCGGGCATCCCACAGGTGCGACGCTAGATCGGAGCTTGCGCTCTGATTTTGTTGCCCAGAAACCATTATTTTTGGCTTGAAAATGTACCGATGCTAGTGGATTAAGACTATGATTATTTTTTGCTGTTCTTGATAGTAGAACTGTAAAATTATTCACAGTCAGTTTGGTCTTTATTCTCTCTAACAAGAATTTCTCTATCGAGTTATTATTTCTCATTACTTCCCCCCACTCACTGTGTCAGTTTTCACTCTTAAACTTCTGAACAAAAGATCCACTCTTTCAGGCAGTAGTATCATGCAGTAGAAAGAAGTTCCAGTTCACAGTACAAGGTGATGCTATTCAGATTCTATCCTGGATATTGAACTCCATGCACCTTGGTCTGAAAACACCAAAACGTAAAAGCACAATCATTTACCGCTGTTTTAGAGGGACCATGAACATCTACTCACAGAAGGTAACAATTTAGGTCTACAAGTAGTATTGACATATGTATTTTGTAAAATAATTATTGGTGTAAAGTTTCAAATTTTTAAGGATAATCCTTTTTATCAAAATATTCAATACTGGAAATTTGTATGATAAAATTCTGGATTTTGATAATTTGTACATCAAAAGTTTTCTCCTTAAAATTGTTTTTTTTTGCTTATGGTAGATATATTTTATTCTTTCTTCAAGTCTCACCTATAATGAATGGACAAATCAACTGAGTTTCTCTATTAATCCCTTGGATCCAGTTGCATGACGGAAATTATGGAGCTGAAAACCCCGGGCAATGGGTTACAGGCGTACGGCGGGTGGGCCGGGCACGCATGAATGCCTCCCCTTTGAAAAATTATTTTGTGCAAACTTTTATAGCTTTATCATCATTTTCCAATGTCCATATTTGTCTTTAGATTTGCTTTATCCAGATGGTAATTACTTATTTTCCTTGCACCAACTCCATATCATCTCTCTATGTAGTAAATAGCTCAGTGCAAGAAAAAAAAAAATGGAACATTTGGTTATTTATATCATATATTTAATTTTTTTTTGTAATATTCAATTTTATGTAATACAGCCTGTGCTGCCAGTCACAGCAGCCAGGAATACCGTGCGCAGCATGGATATGGCGTCCTCCCTGGAGCCAGCACTCTTCCAGTCACTGCTTATGCATGTTACATTCCACATTTGTTTATCGATGAGGATAATGCTAAAGCCCCTTTCTAAGTGCCAAATGAGTCAAATCACTCCCCTAAGAGGTTTGTGCACTCATGGCGAGTCTATTCTGTCACCCTGCGTTCACTCTTGAAGCTTTGTTGGTGTCACCCGGGTTGTGGTTCTTTTGCCCGGTTGATGGCATCATCACGTCACCTGGGTAGGTGCCCAAGTTTTTCCTTGATGCGATCGCAACGTCATCCAGGTCCAGGGATTAAAAGAGATGGAAAGAACCTAAAGAGGCTTTAGTTTTCTTTTGTTATGCATATAATGTATTCATCATTGCTAATTTTATTTGGTAGATCCTTCCTGTTGAGATAGATGAGAAAAAGAAAACCGGCTCTTGAAGTGTGAGGAGTACCAGGAAAAGATGGAGGAAAGCCCTTTCCTTTACCTTACATGTGATTTGCCTCAGCCTCCATTATTTAAAGATGAAAAGAAGGAGAATATCATACCACAGGTACATATAGAAATATATATTGTTGAAATCCAAATAGCCTTTTCTTTAGAATTGGAACTGATATTTTTTCAGTCAGCTCATTGTTACATGTAATATGCATAGTTAAAATTTTTGGTTTGGATCAGTACTGTTATTTAATCTTTTTATTTGATGATACTATTTCAAAAAGTGTTTTATCATATATCTTTTAGGTGTCATTTCCACTAACACATTAATTGATTTTGAACAGTTTTTAGTTTTCTTTCATCACTTTTGATTAGTTGAAAAAAGCAGGTATTATTTGATTAACAACCTAGGTATTTTTTCTATATATTTCTTAAAACAGTATCACATTACCACATGACCTAAAGGCAACTGCTGAAGTTAAGATATAGAAATAAAGTTTCAGCTGGGTAGGATCTCAAGATGAAGCTTAATTACAAACAAAAGTCAAATATTTGTGATGATGTGTGCTAACTCCAAATATTTTTTCAGGTGAGCTTGTATGTCCTCCTGAGTAAGTTTGATGGCAAAACTGGAAAGGAATATCAGACCTACAAAGAAAACATCTTGAAGAAATTCCAGCTGACTGGCTTGCCCCCATACCTCATCCTGTACAATAAGGTGAGAACCTTCAAACTGTGATTTCATTACACAGACTCAGCCATAGTCCCTGTGTTACTTAGGGCTATCCTGCCTCCCATACTGGGCATATTACAAAATTTACACTCCCCTAAGCTATGGTATCCGGTTGGCTTCAAAATGTGTTAATGCCGGTATATTTTGTAACCAAAAATAAAATTTTAAATGGCCTTTTAAAGATTGGTAACTCTCTGAGAGTGCATGTCGTTTACTCTTATGCTGAAATTAGTGTTTCATTATATATTTAATGTTTCAGGATAAAAAGGATTTGATAAAAAAGTAAGAAAAAAAAAACTATATGCCTGTATATACCGTATATACATATTCTCACTAATATGAGTATCTTTATATATTGTTATTATGATGATATTAGCTTTTTATTGATATATGTACCCTCTTATTAGGAACTGTGCCCATACCTGTTGAGCACTCACTGAGTTGTGAATTTTTTCTCACCTTTAGGTAGATGGATTTTGGAAGAGAGTGTAGATTAATGATGCATACGTACTGGCCAAGGATTAGCAAATTATTTCCTTGACATATTCAAAGTTTTGAATCAGTAAGTGGGGAAAGTTTGGATAGAGATATGAACTGACAGCTGGATCATGAAGAACCCGTGTCATTATCATTAGCTGAACTATAGGATAATGAACTGCTTTACTAGATAAACTACTGTGAACAAACTACATGTTCACAATTGTTGCCAGCCTGTGGGATGTCATCCAGATTTATTATTCAGTCATAAATTATAGGTTTTTATAGCCCTTAAGTTTGGGCAAAGGATGTGCAAGATCTGGCTTCTCAACTTTCCTAAACTGCATCAAGGTCTGGTCAAAAGGCTGATAATCCAGATCTGAGTCAAATTTTTAATTTAAAAGTTTATGAAACTGCAGCTTTACTCATTGCTTACATTGTTACAGAAATGGATTTTGTCATTCAGTTTAGGATATTAATTATGTTTTTAGGGAGAGAATGGCATTTATTAATTCTTATTATTCATTCATTCATACTTGATAAATTAGATATCTTCAAGATCTTAAATTATTTGCATATACACAGAATGCTGTATAGTTCTAGAAGAAACGACTAATGTATCCATTTTCATTTTCAGCGTTTTACAAAGAACACTTTTTACATTGAGAAGAATCCTACAATTGTCAATTTCCCAGTGAAGAATATTGATTTGACAGAGTATTTGACAGAGGAGGTAAGATAAAATCTGATTTTTAAAATATATAATCCATAATTTTTATATTATCAAAAATGTTATTTTCCTCTATTTTGCTAATTGTATTGCACTGTACATTAGTTCATGACATATATCAATCCTTTCTTTACAGTAATTACTGCTAATGTTTTATATCATTCTCATTTCCATTTAGGACTTATTGCTACGATCTGCATTGCATGCAAATATTAATCTTTTCAAACTGATTTATGTTCTCAGTGATTATTCACAAGAATATATTAGTATGTAGCTTAAGGATAAAGGTTTAAGCAAACTTAACATTGTAGAAGAGTAGAGTGAAATTTTTAACATTTACTTATTTCACTTAAAAATTAAATGTCATGGAAAATGAACAAACTTAATGGGAAATCCTTGTGTAACACTAAAATCTGATTATACCATTAGAAAAGCAATAGTAATATACCCAAAATTATGATATAAAATGATGATTGTGTGTGGTATTGGCAAATATTTCTAAAAAAATTATGTTTAAGGGTAAAATTAAACGAATTCTCAGAATAAATTCTTGTCTTTTCAATTTTATTGTAGTGCATATCCATTTTCTCACATTTCCTAATGGTTACTTACACAAGGTAGGTTTGGGGAGGGAAAATATATGGCCTGCAAATAATGCACTCTGTTAATGTTGAAAATCTTACATTTCTAATGTCTCTTAGTGTGTAAGTTCTGTAGTCTAAGGAACTCAGACATTATGTATTAAATGCATAAAAAGAAAGTTTGTAAAATGAATAGTCAGTAATACTCATATAAATTTTAACAGATTTTATTAAGTAAACTCATAGTTGTCTGACAATCTCAGTTACTTTGTCAGTTCCAAAGATGACAAGATAGATATAAAACAAAATGAATTTTGCATTTAGGTTCTCAATATTCGTATATGCAGATTCATTATACGTGTTATTGTTGTAGCTGGTTTTTGCCAAAACCAGCTCTGATGAAGAAATTATTTTTTAACCTAGAATTTCAGTTTTCAACTAGTATGTTTAACATGTTGGTGCTGTGATTTTGTTTGATTAACTTTTTTTGCACATAGATTGTTTTAGAAACTATTTGATACCAAGAAGTCAAGAACTAGTTCTACTTGACTTCACCTATTCCATTCCTTGAATTTTTTTAAAGAAAAGAAAAGAAAAGAAAGAATAAATATATATATCTAAAATATATGTATAGTTATAGCTATCATTATTGTAGTAATGTTAAACAGTAAGATCACGTAGGCCTATTAACCCATTGGATCTGGTTCTGTCACAAAAATCACGGTGCCCAAAATACGGCAGTTGGTTAAATAAGTAGCGAACATCCCGGGTGTGCAGTGTGTAGTCCAGGTGCGCACAAACACCCAGTGGTTACAAGACTGTGTTTCCCCTTGTAAAGTTATTTTATGTAAACTTTTATAGCCTTTTTGCCATTCTTCAATGTCCATAGCTGTCTTTTGCTGGCTTTATCCAGATGTAATAGTGGTCAGTAAAACATGGTGCAGCATAGAAATGGAGTCCTTTCTAGTGCTGGCGCTCTTCCAGTCATGGTTTATGCACGTTACAATCTGCATTCATTTATTGATGGGAATATGCTAAAGCCCCTTCTAAGCGCCCAATGAGTCAAATCACACTCCAAGGAATTTGTGCACCTGTGGTGAGTTTTCCATCACCCTGGCCTTCGCTCATGATGGCAAATTCCCGTCACCTGATCAACGGCCATTTTGCCTGATGATGGCTTGTTCATGTAACCCGGCCCTCAACCCAAATTTTCCATGACGGGACTATAACATCATCTGGATCGTAGGGGTTAAGTGACTCTTTGGTAAATGTTTGTGTGTGTTAACAGAATTAATCAAACCAAACCACAGTGGACAGTTTATTTACCCTGCACCTGTGGGTCAAATTACAAAATAAATAAACTTTCTTGAGAACAGCATAACTAATATGATGTAAAACTATTTTGTGTTTCACTGATAAACAGAATAATTTATTTGTATATTATTTTTATGCTTTCAGGTAAAGCAAAAACACCCAGAACCCATTTATGATTTAGTGGCAATATTGTGCATGATGGTGAGCCAGAGGCAGGAACCTACAGATGTCACATACTCCACAAGGTATGACAAGCTTCTATTCCATATTATGATTACTTCTCTATATCTCGTGGTATTAGTAATGTTAATGACATTATGATAATTATAATGTCAATAATAAAAATAACAGCATTGATATTGAAAGCATTGATAAAACAAAATTTTTTTCCTAAAAAAGTCATGGAAAGGGGAAATTAGGTCAGTTCACTTGGTCTGTTAATTGACTCCTTGTTGGCTGAGTTTTTGTGGAGCAGTCTATGTGTAGAGACATTTTGCTAAAGAAAACAAAAGGAATATTACATTTTCCTGGTGGCATGGGAATAAAGATTCGGAAAAGAGAATCACAGCAAAAAGAAAGATAAATATAAAAAAGGGGAAGAAAAGTAGAATTAAATTAATTCATTATTTACTGGAATCAATAAGGTGTAACCTTACGGGAGGTAAGGGAGCAATAGAGTGTAGGTACATGGTTTGGGCATTATTGGAGATGCACATTTCAGTACAAGAAACTTGATTCTGACCTCATTCCCCCTACCATGACCATACCAGGACATCATTTGGATTTTGTTTTGTATGATTGACAATTAAATAATGTTTGGGCCATAAACAGTCCTGTATTGATATGTATAAAGAAGAACAGTTGGCCTTGACAACTGAGCTTCTATTTACCCCCTCCCTAGATGCCTTCTGTTCCCTCCTGTCTTCTCACTCTGTCATCCAAGTCTGTCCTTCACTTGTGTGATAAAAAGTGCTATGGAAGTGTTTGTGTGATATTCATGAATGTCTCCTTTAGTCTTATATCTAATATTTTATTGTTTTTAGTGTTTATTTACATTTTACTTTTAAGTGTTAGTCAGTATATTTCAATAGTATTTGTGTAATCTTAGATAAGCCAAGAGACAAAATCCATACCGTTTTATATATGGAATGTTTATATTCATAGGAACATTAAAGTCTTTTTTAAAGTATATCCCTGTACATATACTATTATAGGAAATACATTTTAAATCACACAGTTTATCATGTGGTCAGTATGTATTTGGCATTATACAAAAAATAATATAAAATGAAAAAACACTTTTGATAAATGTTACCTTGACTTTGAATTCAGTTCAATAGAGGGTGGAGAGGAGGGCATGGGGTAGTTGGGGTTTGCACACAGTCAGCTGCTGAAGTAGCTGTAGCTCCTGAACCCTGGTTCAGGAGCTACAAGCTAAACAAGCAAACAACTGTTTGGGATACACAACTTGGAGCTGGCTGACTGTATACAGCACGAATCCTTACCAGCTGGCATTTAGGCTCGACTAGCTGTGGCAAGAATAGATGCACAACATCAGTATTGGGTTAAAACTACAGAATATTTGACTTGCAAAAAGAGGAAAAAAGGAATATGATGGTTCATAATTCCTGATAGGAGAGGTTTCACTTATATTTATATAGTGTTTGAAAGGTGGAGCTACTGTCTACAGTTTCAGCTGAACTCTACTCACTTTTCAGAATAGCGTGTTTTTTACTTCCCTCCTAATACCTTGCTCATTGTCGTCATGGAGGGCTTAGGAGACGAGGACTGAGACCTAATGTAGGGGATCACCCCTACCTTGGGCCTAGCCCTCACCTCAACTAATTTTGCTTGGTCTTCTCTTCTTTCCTCTTCCGTATCTTCTTTATTCCCTTCTTCTATCCGATTCCTAAGGTGTGAGAGCTGTGCTTAGTGGATGAAAAGCTGGCTTTGTGTCATTCATGAACGGCTTCCGGGAGCCATGGGCATGGTATACCCTTGGTTAATTGCCTAGCCCTTACCCCTTATGGGGACTCTGAGGGGTAAACAGTTTCTTTTCCCCATTTTATTTAGGCTCACCATGGCTAATAATGAAGATTCTTTACCCTTAGTAAGGGTAAAGGGACAAGCATTAAGGCTTGCCCCTTCATCAACTAGCCTATCTGAATTTGATTTTGATGGTTTTCAGACCCCCATTTGACCACGGCTCCGACCACTGATACTTATATCCCCTCTTCGATGCTTACAAACAACACTCACCATTCCAAAACACCCACCCAGGTTATTACTCTACTTCCAGAAACTTCCCCCACCACCACCACTACCACTACCACTCCACACCACCCATCTTCCTCGCCCTCGTCCTTCTACAGCCTCTGCCTCTGCAAACCTTCTGAGTACTCTCTTTAGCCCAGCCATATGGGATTGATTCTTTGTGATTCCCCCCACAGCCCCCTATTCTGAGAATACCCTTATCTTTCAGCAGTGCCTCCATAAACAAGTAGGCAAGGTTACCTTTTGCAGTCACTCTTATCATTCACGCCTTGTCACAGTTACATCTGAATCCCAAGCTCGTGCACTATCTACCCTAACTGACCTTACTGGCAAACCCTCACCCCGCTCTTAATACTAGTACTGGAACTGTTTTTACTGCCCTAAATGCTTGTCCTGTCTACAACAAAGACTGTTCAGGCTATGAAAATGACCTACTTGCCTTGCTGAATATGATGCAGTGGCAGTACAGTGTTGCACTATTCCTCCCAGAGGTCGGCTTAAGTCCCATGTCAATATTGCCAAGATTAACTTCCATAGACAAGACCTCCCCAATGAGGTTTATATAGGTGGATTGTCTTATCATGCCCAATAATATTGATCCCTTCCTCATCAATGTCAGAAATGTTGGCGTTTTTACTACCCAGCCAACCATTGTCACTCCACAGCATGCTGCTCTCTGTGTGCTCAACCTGGTCATGACCGTGACCTTTCAAATTGCCCTGCTCAGTCACATACGTGTGCCAGTTGTGGAGACTCCCATAATGTATTTTATAGGACCTGCCCTGCCTATATGCTTGAATGTGAGGTAGCTGTCCTCAGATTTAAAGGCCTCACTCTACATGAGACCAGACAGGAAGTACGACAACAAGGTTTTTCTCTCTCAACTTATTCCAAAACAGTTCTTCGCTCTGATTCTCCACCATCTTAACAAGATATTTCTAGATCTCCCCAGGTATCTTTCCCCTATACCCTAAACCTACGTCCTATGTCTACTCACCCTATCCCCCAGTCAAATTAATTTCCATTATAAATCCAGATACTCCAATCTTTACCACTTCCCTGATACCTACCCCTCCTCCTCATTTTATTTGTTGTACCAGGCAACCTAAACATTCCACTCCACCCTCTACTACTACATTCTCTCCTACACCTTCCTCTTCTTCTGTTCCCAGATATCTATCTCCTCTTCTCCTCCTCATAAGAAAACCTTTGTCCTCTTCACCCAACTCCCCTCCAGAAAACCTTGAAGACATCCAAAATTTCCTGAAAATGACCTAAAGGAACACTCCACTCCTTTATCCAGACCCATTCCCTCTGTTCCTACTCCTTCTACATTTGAAGTATTTGCAGATATCCATCCTCCTCCTCCTCAAATTCCCTCCACCTCCTTCCTCCTACACCCTCCAACATACCCCACCCTCTCTCCTGCTCCCACTTGAATACTCACACAAATTCTCTTTATCACAACAGTGTCCTTCTCCAGACCCCTCCCCTCCAGACATTCTTCCTGATACTTCACCACCTCCCCCAGTCCCCCTTTCTCATCCCCTGGATTCTTCTCCTACTTCTCCAACAGCCACCTCTGTTATATGTGAACAATGTCCCTATTCCTTTCCCAGTCATAGATACACTGCAGTTCACTCATTTGCTCTACCCCCTTATATTTCCCCTGCCCTTTTCCAAAGT
>NW_020871272.1:41772-51772 GCF_003789085.1 Penaeus vannamei
GCTCGAAGTGTTAGGTTTAGAGTGTGTCAAGGAAGGGTAAATAAGGAGGAGCCAGGCCGTTTTTGTGTGTCGCAGAGCTGGAGCGAGCATCTCGAGAGATTGGCAATAATGGTTTTTACGTCGATATGATGATTTCCCTTTAAATCAGCTTCATTTGACGGTGCTCTGCAAGATAGAGTATTAACCGAGCTTTCGACAAGTCGCGCGTTTCGTTATTATGTTTACATCTGCGAACTGGTAGAGAAATATTTTATTATGCGTTATATGCGAACTGCTAAGATGCTCAACACAATTTGCATATTTCAAAGCTTAATACCCACGCGGCCGGCGTGCGGCACTTCACTGGCCACCTTCGCTCCGGGCAGGCGTTTTACGGTTCTCCAGTGGCTATAGATACGGCGTCCGGAAGCAGACAGCAACAAAGAGTAGGTCCTCGATTGATGCAGATAACAGCTTTCTTCTGCGGTGGATAGAAAGTGGGGTCATCTCCATCTTGAGAAGTCCATTTCATAGCCGTTATGATGGGGTCCCGTTGGCAGTTTTTTCTTTTCTCTCTCTCTCTTCTCGCTTTTGAATTTACTCCCCGCGTTGCGTATTATTGTTATTATCACTCTTTTTTGTTTGTTTACATTTCGTCATCTGGCGTTTTTTTTTTTTTTTTTTTTTCTTTTTTTCTCCATTTTTCATTCGCATCAGCTGTGTTGTTCACATTTTTGTTCATCAAGGTGTACTCGTCCCGTTGGTCGTTTCTTTTTTATTATTATTATTATTATTATTATTATTAATTTGAATCATCATCAAGGATTTTGTTTTACTGTAAATCTTCGTTCACTTCAATTTTATCCTGTTTCCCATTTTCTTCAATAGATTTAGAGTTCTTTTGCTGAATTTCTAAATTCTTGTTTCAATAATCATCAGGTATTCCTTTGTATTCTTTGTATTTCTTTATCCAGGACATCATGTTGACTTTTATCACTTCGTTCACATCATCAGCGGTTTTCTCATTCACATCTTCGAAAGGCACGCATTAACATTATTATTCATTTTCTTCATCTGGAATTGTCATCTTGGCTTCCTCATATATATCTTTGTGAGTTTTTTTTCGCTTATCTTCATGTTTTCATTTTCATTTTTTTTTCTTTTATCCATTTCCATTCATAAAATCGAGTGATTTCTGCGTCACTTCCTGGGCTTCTTCGTTCACATCTTCACCAGGTTTCTTATCAATCACTTCCTCATCATGTCTTTCTTCACACGCACATCATCGGTGTATCCTTCATACCAATCTCCGTGAGTTTTTTTTTTTTTTTTTTTTCTTAGACATTCTCATCAGGTGTTTCTTTACGCACACGTTTATCAGGTATTTCTCCATTCACGCCATTCTCGTTGCGTATTTCCTTCCATCCTTACCAGGAATAGGAAATGTCAGTCGAACGAATATATTTCAGGACTGCGCATGGAATTTGGTTCGAGATGTGCGGTTAGAGTGGATAGTGCAAATCGAAAGAGAGAGAGAGGGAGAGAGAGAGGAGAAGGGAGAGGAAGGAGAGGGAGAGGGAGAGGGAAAGAGAGGGAGAGAGGGAGAGGGGAAGGAGGGAGAGGGAAAAGAGAGAGAGAGAGAGAGGGAGAGGTAGAAGAGAGAGAGAGAGAGAGAGGGGGGGGAGCGAAGAGAGAGAGAGAGGGGGGGGGAGGAGAGAGAGAGAGAAAATAGAAAAATGGTAAATTTAAGGAAAGTTATCGAGTTTGTTTGGTAGAAAGAGATTCTCAGGCGCGGAGAGGGAAATTTTCTCACACTATTGAACGCATTCCCCCCTTTTCTTGCAAGACCAAGTTGGACAAATGGGCCGAGACCAAAATTTTACGCCCCCTTGCACTGCATATTTCTTTTCCGCGGAGCTTTTACAACTTACATGCACGAAAATGGCGACTGTATTTCTTCTTCTTTCCTTTCCTATTTCTTTCATTTTTGTTTTTTTCTTTTCATTTGTGTGTCTTCATTTTTCTTTTATTTTTCTTCTTCTTTTCATCCGTGTGTCTTCATTTTTTTTTAATTTTTCTTTTTTTTACTTTTCATCCGTGTGTTTCGTTTTTCTTTCATTTTTTTTATTTCGATTCATCAGTGTGTGCCTTCATTTTTCTTTCATTTTTATTTTTTTCTTTTCATCCGTGTGTCATCATTTTTCTTTCATTTTTATTTTCATCCGTGTGTATCTTGCATATATTGAGGTTTGTGTCGAAGCTTATCGTAGACCTTATCGTAGATCTCGAGACGTAGAGGGTAACAGAGGATAATCTGAATGAAGAAAGTGTCTGGATTTAGGATTTTTGACGCTAAAGAACTAAGGTTCTGAGGTTTTCCTTGGGGCAGAAGGATGGGATTTTTCTGTCTGTTTCTTTTATTTTTTTTTTTCTCTCCTCTCACTCTCTCTCTCTCTCTCTTCTTCTCTCTCTCTCTTCTCTCTCTCTCTCTCTCTCCTCTCTCTCTCTCTCTCTCTCTCTCTCTTCTCTCCCTCTCTTCTCCCCTCTCTCCCTCTCTCCCTCTCTCTCTCTCTCTCTCTCTCTCTCTCTCTCTCTCTCTCTCTCTCTCTTCTCCTCTCTCTCTCTCTCCTCTTCTCCCTCTCTCTCTCTCTTCCTCTTTCTGCGTTAAAAGAGAGAGAGAGAGAGAGAAATAGAGTGAGAGAAAGAAAGAGAAAGAAAAAGAAAGAGAAATAGAAAAAAGAAACCTGAAAGAGAAAGAAGAAGAGAAAGAGAAAAATTGAAAGAGAAAGAAAGAGGAAGAGAAAGAAAGAAAGAAAAGAAAGAAAGAAAATAAGTGAAAGAAAAAAAGAGAAAGAGAAAAGATAAGGTGAAGGAAAAAGAAAGAAAAGGAAAAGTGAAATAGAAATCCAAGATCCTACTAGTGAACAGTCTAATGGGCGTGCGTCCAGGTGCGATAGAGTCGGAAGAACAGACGTGTACATTTCCGAGTCAGCGCGGACATGCATTTGAAATCCCTCTCCGTGAATGCGTACGGTACTCTGCAACACGTGTACTACAGCATAGGTACAAGGTGTAGCTCTTGTTGTACCCCCTCTGTATTCCGTTTTCCTAGCGGGATGGTCATTAAGGCTTATAATCGCGAGCGCTTGTTAGTTTCGGCTTGAAACTGATTTAATAAATATTTCTCTTTATATTTCTGTTTTTTTTTTTCTCTGTTTCTACTTTATTCCCGTTTGTGTTTTGTTGGTTTTCTTCTTTTTTTCTTTTTTCCTCTCTCCACGCTTCTCACTGCTTCCCTGTTGAGTTAGTGTTTGCAATCTGCGTATAAATATTTTGCACAAATTTGGGTAAGTGGCATGACTTTGCAGAACTGTGAGGAATTATTTCATTCTTTCATTCTTTGTTGTTGTTGTTTTGTCGTGTTGCCCCAAAAAAGTGTAAAAGAAAGAAAGAAAGAAAATAACGGAAACAACTTTTCCTTTTTCTCTCCGTCCACACACTCACGATTTCAACCCAAAAGAATATTTGACTTGGGGGGAAAAAAATCTTCATTCCATCTTAAGAGAAAGTACAAAGGCTTGATCTCCAGAGCCGAGGTGATGCTGCATCTCGCGCCCCGTGAGATGTCTTGCACAGGTGACGGTACGTAACTGTCGTACTCCGCCCCCTCCCCCTTTCCTCCTCCTCCTCCTCCCTGCTCCTCCACCTTTCCTCCTCTTCCTCCTCTTTCACTTCCCTTTTCCTCCTCTTTCTCTCCTCCTCCTCCTCCTTTTTCTCCTTTTCCCCTTCCTCCTCCTGCTCCTTCTTCTTTCTTCTTCTTCTTCTTCTTTTCTTCTTCTTCTTCTTCTTCTTCTTCTTCTTCTTCTTCTTCTTTCTTCTTCTTCTCCTTCTCCTCCTCCTCCTCCCCTCCTCCACTCCCTCTCTCCTCCTCTCCTCCTCCTCCTCCCCCTCCTCATTATTATTATTGTTATTATCATCATTTTTATCTGTTCTATTTTCTGTTCCTATTCTTATTTACTCTACACTTGTTTCGTCACAGTTTATCTTTAGTGTCCCATACGTGCCATAGTGTTGAGTTTCCCATTTATATATTCTGTCATACTATTTTGATATTCATGTTCCCGCCACACGCTGGTGTGCGTATGCGCGCCTCTGCAGAATTTTCCCGAAGAAAGATATATACGTCAAAAGCAGGAAAATATAGTGTCACCCACGGGAGAGTGGGGGTGGGGTGGGGGGGACGGGGGAGGGGGTGGGCGCAGGACGTTGGCCGTTATAGCTGCAGATGGTAGGAGGGGTGGTGGGGGGGTGAGTGGGTAGGGGAAAGGGGTATGGGGGAGGGGGGGAAAGGGGGGGCGATGGATGTCTTTCCTTTCAGTTTCCAAAAAAAAAGAAAAATCCGAAAGTTACCAGATTATTTCTAAGAGTTGTTCGTCGTCTTCATTTTTTTCTTACTTCTTTTCTTACTTTTTTTTATTACTTGCGTTCTTTTTTCTTGTTTTACTTCATGTTGAAAAAAAAACAGTGACGGGCTGTAGTTGCAGAGTTTTATCTCTCTCTTTTTTTTAATTCCTCCTTTCAGATAAAAAAAAAACTACCCTGGAACATTTTTTTTTTCTTTCATTTTATTTCGTATCCATTTATGTCGTATTTATTTACGTTCAGGAAGCCGCATTATGCTTACACTATATAGACGCGTATTACGGTGTACGCTTTTCGACTACAGTGTTTCCCTCTATTGTGTGCCTTGGTTGGCGGTTATGACGCTATAATTCTTTATGAAATGGAAGATATATGGCAACGGGGGAGGAGGGGGGTAGGGGGAGGGGGGAGGAAGAGGGGAAAGGGAGGGGGAGAAGAGGAGGGAAGGAGGGGGAGGAGGGGAGGGAGGGGGAGGGGGAGGAAGAAGGGGGGGGGGGGGGGGGAGGGGGGAGGGGGAAGGGGGGTCGTGTGTCAACGCCGGGACAGCGCTTTTTGTCTTGGTCCTTCGCTGCATCTTCGCGCAGTGCGAGGGGTATTTTCCCCTTCTCTTTGCTTCCTCGCGCTTTCTTACTTTCTTTCTTTCTGTTTGTTTGTCTTTCGGTGTTTCTCGTTCTTTCTCTTTGTCTCTTGTCTTTTCTCTGTCTCTCTTCTCTCTTCTCTTTTCTCTTCTCTCTCTCTCTCTCTCTCTCTCCTCTCTCTCTCTCTCTCTCTCCTCTCTCCTCTCTCTCTCTCTCTCTCTCTCTCTCTCTCTCTTCTCTCTCTCTCCTCTCTCTCACTCACACACACACACAACACACACACACACACACACACACACACAACACACACACACACACACACACACACACACACACACACACACACACACACACACACACACACACACAGCCCTTAATACACCTCAGTCAAGCTTTTAATCCACAGAAATAGCTCCCTGCACTGTGTTTTCTACCGCACACTGTTCACATTAAAACCCTTTTTTTTTTCTTCTATCGATTCCTCCATAAATACCGTAGTTTCCCATTTAATTTCAATTTCTTCGCCCTCGAAATTACTTCCCGTTTGCCAATTTACACCATCTGTTGCGCTCGATTGGTAGAAGCACAATTTCGCATTTAATGGGCCGGAGGAGAGAGAGAGAGAGGGAGAGGGAGAGAGGAGAGAGGGAGAGAGGGAGAGAGGAGAGAGGGAGGAGAGGAGGGGAGAGGGAGAGGGAGAGGGAGAGGGAGAGGGAAGAGGGAAGAGGGAGAGGAAGAGGGGGACGGGGGGGGGGAGGGGGGAGAGGGAGAGGAAGAGGGAGAGGAGGAGAGAGAGAGGTAAAGGGAGAGAGAGAGGAGGAGAGGAAGAGAAGAGAGAGGAAGGAGAGAGAGAGGAAGAGAGAGAGGAGAAGGAGAGGAGAGGAGAGGAGAGAGAGGAAGGAGAGAGAGAGGAAGGAGATGAGAGAGGAGGAGAGAGAAGAGGAAGAGAGAGGAGGAAAATGAAGGAGAGAGGGAGAAAGAGAGAGAGAGAGAGAGAGAGGAGAGAGAGAGAGAAGAGAGAGAGAGAGAGAGAGAGGGAGAGGAGAGAAAGAGAGAGAGAGGAAAGGGAGGAAGGGAGATAGAGAGGTAGAGAGAGAGAGAGAGTTAGAAGAGAGAGAGAGAGAAGAGGAGGAGTAGGAGAGAGGAGCAGATGAGAAGGAGAGGAGAGGAGGAGAGAGAGAGAGGGAGAGAGAGACAGAGAGAGAGAGAGGAAGGAGAGAGGGAGAGGAAGTAAGAGGGGATGAGAGGAGGGAGAGAAGAGAGAGAAGAAGAGAGAGAGAGAGGGAGAGGAGAGAGAGAAGAGAGAGGAGAGAGAGAGAGAGAGAGATGCCAGAGAGAGAGAGAGAAGAAAGGAGANGAGGAGATAGGGTGAGAAAAATGGAAAAAGGAGACTAAAAAATAATAAGAAAAGAGTAAGTAAGGAAAATATAATCAATGGAAAGGAGACAAGTAAAGTGAGAAAATAAGAAACCAGACCGAAGAAAATGAAATGGTGTACGAAGATGAGGAGACGAGGAGAGGGAAGGATGAAAGAAGAAAGACAATGTGAAAATTAAGAAGACGAATATAGGAAAAAGCCCATAATGGAAATATAGGAAAATCGGATAAAAAATAAGAAAAAGAAATGAATGGAGTAGTACATTGATATATAGTCTTAGTATAGTAAAAGAAAAATAGCGAAAGAGGGAATAAGAAGAGACGAAAAAAAATATAATAGAGGAAAAACAAAGGCACATAGATAAATAGTAAAAGAAAAATAGCGAAAGAGGGAATAAGAAGAGACGAGAAAAAAATATGATAGAGGAAAAACAAAGGCACGTAGAAAGGATGAAAAGGAGAAGGCCAAAGATATTCCCAAGATGGATAAGAATGGAGGAATGGGAAGAAGGAGGGAGGAAGGAGGAGCGGAGGATGTATGCTGATTAAGCAGATGAAAACAAACAACTCCATCCTCGGCAGAATTGGAGACCGTAATCGTCTGGGTCTCTCTCTCTCTCTTTCTTTTTTCTCTTTCTTGCTCTCTTTCTCTTTTTCTCTTTCTTTCTCTCTTTGTGTGTCTCTTTCTCTTTCTTTTTTCCTCTCTTTCTTTCTTTGTTTCTCTCTTTCTGTCTATTTCTCTGTCTGTCTGTCTATTTCTCTGTCTGTCTCTCTCTCTCTCTCTCTCTCTCTCTCTCTCTCTCTCTCTCTCTCTCTCTCTCTCTCTCTCTCTCTCTCTCTCTCTCTCTCTCTCTCTCCCTCCTCCCTCCCTCCTCCCTCCCTCCCTCCCTCCTTCCCTCCCTCCCTCCCCCCTCCCTCCTCCTCTCTCTCTTTCTCCCTCTCATCGTCGCTCCCTGATCCTTCTCATTCGTCGCCGTTCTGTGCAACTTACGGACCTGACAATATGCTGAGTGAGGGAGAAACTCATATTATCCCAGATGCCGAGAGCGTGGTCGATCATGGGTGGGGGAGGGGAGGGGAAGAGGGAGGGAGGGAAAGGTGGAGGAAGGGAGGGAGGGGAGGGAAGGGGAGGGAAAGGTGGGGAGGGGAGAGGATGGTAGGTAGGTGGGAGGAAGGGGAGGGAAAGGTAGGGAGGGAGGGAGGTATGGAAGGGAGGGAAAGGTGGGAGGAGGGAGGGAAAGGAGGGGGAGGGTAAGGGGCGGGAGGAGGTAGGATGGGAAGGGTAAGGGAGGGAGGGAAGGAGGATGGGAAGGGTAGGGGAGGGAGGAGAGGAGGGAAGGGTCGAAGGAGGAGGAAGGAGGGAGGTAGGAGACGGGGAAGGTTTGAGAATCATGATGATTGATGGGAGGGACTTAAAGGAGGATAGGAAGGTGGGAGGAGAGAGGGGGGAGGGGGGAGATGGTGGATTAGGTGGATTAGGTGGAAACGGTGGCGAAAGGATGGGAAGAGGAGAAGGAGGATAGGGAGCTAGAGAAAGGTGATGATGATGATGATGATGAAGGTGATGATGATGACGATGAGAAGAAGAAACAAGAAGAAGGGGAAGTGAAGGGTGATGGTCAAGGAGGAGGAGGATTTAGGAAGAAAAGTAAAATGACGAAGAGGAAGAAGATGAAGAGGAGAAGGAAGGGGAAAGGAAAATTGGGAGAAAAATTGGAATGGGAAAATAGGAGAGAAACACAAGATTGGAGGAAAAAGGTTCGGGAAATAGGTAAATAATAAGAACAGAAATGATGGAGAAGGGGCAAGAGGAGAAGAGGATTGAGATCAGAAAAAGTGAATGATGGAGAGAGGCAGAGAGGCAAATAAACAGATAGAGAACAGTAAAACGCAGAAATGGAAAAGAAAAACAATAAAGAGAGGAAGAGAGAGAGAAAAAAGATTTAAAGGAAGGGAGAAAGAGAAAAACAGAGAAAGGTAAAAGAGAGAGAGAGAGAGAGAGAGAGAGAGAGAGAAGAAGAAAAAACGAGAAAACAGATAGCTCGAGAAAGAATAACAAAAAATAAATAAAAATAAAACGAGGCAGGGCGAAAACGAGAGAAAGAAAGAAAGAGATAAAGCGAGCGAAAGCCCCCCCCCCCCACTCCCGAGTGTGCAGCGCCCACGGCAGAGCGAAAAGGACGCCAGCGCCCCGACCCGCATGGTGGGCGTGCATCTGCGGGCGATAGAGAAATAAATTCGCACACAGGCGATCCGTCCCGCGTGCAATTTTACGAGACTTTATATCGTAGCAAGAGCAAGGGGGATCGGGGCGAAGGGGGGGGGGGGGGGCGGGAGGGTGGGGGGGGGAAGGGCGGGCGAGGAGAGGGGGAAGGGCGGGCGGAGGGAGGGGGGGAAGGGCGGGCGGAGGGAGGGGGGAAGGGTGGGCGGAGGAGGGGGTAGGCGGGCGGAGGGATGGGGGGAAGGCGGAGGGGGGGAAGGGCCGGGCGGAGGGGGGAAAGAGTGGGCGGCGGTGCTGTTGAGGTTTGTTTATGGAATCTTGGGACACGCCTCGTGGGCTCCCGTTTGTGCACACGCGCGTACGCATACAGTGATATGTATGTAAACAATCGCACACAATTACACAGTCATATATGCACAAGACAGACAGACATGTATAAAAGCGAGTGTTTTATGCAAGGTGTCGACCGAGTTCGTTTGTTATTTGGAGAACAAGTGTAAACAAATGAACATAGGAGTAAAGGTTTGCTCATTACATCCACGTCATCGCAAACTAATGATGGAAAATTAATTATGATATATCAAGAGGTAATAGCCCTCAATTGTAGTTATTACGAGACGTAGGATATTCAATTACATTTCTATCGACAAGACGGTAGCGTCGCAATTTCTTTTGTCGTAAACGGGTGTTATATTTACGGCTTTCTGAAACGGGATCGTTAAGTAGGAAAACCGTTTAAGGAAGGGAGATAGGATATTGAAGCGAAATAGAAATTGAGAGATAGAAACAGGCATAAAAACGGAAAAAAAATGGAAAATAGAAGAGAGAGAGAGAAAGAGAGAGAAGGGAGAGGGACGTTCAAAAAACGAAAAATACATTTTTAGGTGAAAAATCTTTCGTGAATTTTTGGTTCTGTTGAAAAACATTGTTTCTCGCATTTTGTTTTGTACTGTGACTAGCTGACTAACTAACTCATTCTCTCATTCTCTCCTTGACTCACATACATTCTATATGTACATATAAGCGCATGCATATACATACATACACTGTAGATTCTTATAAATACCTGTAATAGTGCCTTAATCTCGCTGCAATTAAAACGCCCCTAAAAGATAAACATACACAACAAACAAACAAACAAGGACATATATCCAGAGCAACAACAAGTAAACAGCAAACAAACAAAGCAAACACATGCCAAGATAAATAACAAACAACAAACAAACAAATATATCCGGATCTAGGCAACAAGTAAACAGCACAACAAACAAAGCAAACACATGCCAAGATAAACATACACAACAAACAAACAAACAAATATATCCAGAGCCAAACAACAAGTAAACAGCACAACAAACAAAGCAAACACATGCCAAGATAAACATACACAACAAACAAACAAACAAATATATCCAGAGCAAGA
>NW_020871272.1:66772-69272 GCF_003789085.1 Penaeus vannamei
AAGTGCTGAGCACAGCATTTTGAGCACTTTGGGATGATACCAAGGCTTCATAGCAACCATTTATTATTACAAAAATTGTTAAAATATTATACTGTTCTCTGTACATTGCAAAAGCTCATGCTCTATTTTTTACTGGTTCCAATCATTAAATTGATCATACAGTCTGTTATCCAAGCCAAACCTTGACTTGCACATAGGGCTAATTGTATATCATATTATATAATTGAATGTACAAAATAGATCTTTATTCTGTTTTATCCAGGGTTTCTAAAAGATTACTGTAGCTGCCAAAACCTCCTTTTATAGGAATCTAGAGTCCCACTGGCACTTGGAGTTCGATGTAAATTCTTATCGAATTACATGACAACCCACCAAATTACAACAAACATTCAACGGCAGGGGACATGCTAGACAACTTTACCTCTGGAATAAAAAACACCCTGTGGGAGAACCGTTAGATACTTTCTCACCACAGGAGACACAGTATTGGGTAACTTCCTCATCATCAATGACAAAAGAACTAGTCTTCCTGTTCTAATAAACTAACCTTAGAAACATTTTACTTACCAAAGGAGACACACCAAAAAATAACATCCTTGCAGACACAGGTGACAAAATTTACACTTAAGGAGACAGTACAGTGAGCCACTCCCTTAACTTCAAGATTTTTTTTTCAAATAAAGGGAATGCAAAGGAACTGGATAAACATTTCTAAAGGAGTTTTTGATATACTCTGATTTATTTTTTTTTATTGTCATTTTTATTTTGCACAGTAGGGGAAAATTGCTTTTAGATTTTAACATGACCAGATGTTATCCCATGATAAAACAAGATAACATTTATGCTGTCAGTACAAAATAGCACAAATTTCCACATTCTAATTGAATACTTAATGTCTAGGAAATGGTGATGAAGAATGACCTTCCATTAAATCAGTTGCATTAAATTTTCCACTACTGGTAACTCAGAAGCTTTGATTTTTAAACTCTCATTCCATTCTTTAACAGTTACTTCAAACATCAAGGCAAAGGAGACCAAAAAGAAATTATCACTCCTCTCAATAAAGACAATTCTACAGCTTTAGTTGGCTAAAACTATTCAACCGTAAAGGATATATATACAACACTAGGTATCTCCAACATGCAAGGAAATAGTCACCCTTTTACATGCTGTCAATGCATGTATGTTGGTATCCATACACATGCATGCACACATATACACATATCATGAACACAGACAAACACATGTAGAGTTCAGTGTGACAAATATAAAAGAAGGTAGAAATAAGAATGAATAACACCTCATTGCAAATAACTGAGATTTCTGTGTTACATCTTCATTAGAATTAAGCAATTCAGATGAAGAGTTAATGCTGAAATGCCGGTTATATACCTCCAGCTGATAAATTAATCATTCTTATTTGACCTTCAACTCAAACAGAATCTCTCTCTCTCTCTCTCTCTCTTTCTCTCTTTCTCTCTTTCTCTCTCTCTCTCTCTCTCTCTCTCTCTCTCTTCTCTCTCTCTCTCTCTCTCTCTCTCTCTCTCTCTCTCTCTCTCTCACTCTCACTCACTCACTCACTCACTCACTCACTCACTCACTCACTCACTCACTCACTCACTCACTCTCACTCACTCACACTCACTCACTCACTCACTCACTCACTCACTCACTCACTCACCCACCCCACCCACCCACTCACTCACTCACTCACTCACATGAACAAACGCACTATACATGCATACACATGTAAGCAGAGATACACATGTACATGTATACACAAAAGATAAATACACACATGCATACATGCTCACACATTAATGCCCAAAGAGATCAACTTTTGCCAAAGACATGATACTTCTCTGCAAGAGAGTGTTAGACATTTTCAGAAGAGGAAACACAGACCAAGCTTACATCTTCGCGATGTACTGTAAGGGAGCTGATATAAAATATTTGCCTTTTCATGAGCAATAACAATTAACTTATATTTGCATCCAAAGACTAGAAACCAACAAACCTAGCTTTCTGCATAGCAGGAATTGGTAACAGATGGGAGTGAGGGGACAATGATCAAAGTTGAAAGCAAACGTGCCCAATGAGTACACAGGGCATCAGTGTGTAAATGAGATTAAAAAGGACTACCATACAATATTTTAACATTTGGGTATTAGTTGAAGTCTGTGCTTCATTGTACCCGAGAGGCCTGTTGCTACAGGAAAAGTTATTTACAGTAATCAGTTCATTTCTTCCCTCCTGTACAAAGTGACTGGCGCCTCCTTAACCAATAATCATAGTAAACAGTTCTGCTTAGCCTGTGTATCACATGATTATTAACTTTACTTTCCAAAGAGATTTTATCAACAAGAATAAATGCTGTTGTATTCATATAACCAAATGTTGAAAAAAATAGGTTTCCATGCTGCGTGATGGGATCTGAACTTGAAAATGCATACCTCAAAATTTTCAGTGTTCACACATATATTGTATTACAGTTAACAGG
>NW_020871272.1:79272-81772 GCF_003789085.1 Penaeus vannamei
GAAAGGGTGGTCAGTGTGCTGCGATGTGGTGGTGATGGTGGATGCGATGTAGCGGTGAAGTGATGGGAAGTACGGTGGTGATGATAGGAAATGTGATGTGGGAGGCTGGTGAACATGGTGTAGCCAAGAAGATAAGTGTGAAGATACGGTGAAAGTGAATTTGGATATCAAAATGTTGTAGTGATGGAGGTGAACGTGATGTGAAGATGGAATGTTGGTGGTGATGCTGAATATGATGTGGTGTATAGGTGATGATACGGAATGTGATGGTCTGTAGGGTAATGCAGTAAGACAGGTGCTTATTACGTCATCCTGTTGGCGCTGAGTCTGATGCATGCACGCGTGGTGTTGCTTCACTGGTGATGTCAAAGTTAAACGCAACCCCAACTCCCTACCTGACAGCACTCCTTGGCTTCGTGGAGGCGGCCGAGTTTGCGCAAGGGCGTCGCCAGAGTTACGAGCGAGAGCCGCTGGAATTTCGAATTGAGATCGCTGATATGAAAACTTTTCGAGAGCTCAAACGCTTTCGCGCTGAAGGAGAGCGATTTCTCGAAGTCCTGCAGGAGGCAGAACGTGTGGCCGAGGCCGCAGTAGACCTGCAACTCGAGCGCCGTGTCGTGGATGCTGCGGGACACCTTGAGGGCCAGCTCGTAGTGTTCGATGGCCTTGCTGAAGCTGGAGTAGACGAGGTAGGTGTTGCCGAGGGTGAGGTGGACGTAGCCGGTGGTGCGGGACTGGTCGCACTGGTTGTAGAGCGAGTGGCGGCAGTACGACACCGCCTTCTCCAGGTTGCCGAGGCGCTCGTTGCCGCGGGCCAGCGTCAGGTAGGCCTCGGCGCGCAGCATCGGCGAGTCCATCTCGTTGGCGATGTCGAGCTGCTGGAAGCCGAAGTCAAGCATCTCTCTGGAGGAGAAGAAGGCACGGGCAGGACTGTGAATTCTTATGGAGATACATTGATTGGTAGACAGACAAGGAAACAGACTGATACATAAATAAAGACTGACAAACTGAATGGTAGGTAAACAAAAGACAAGAATGATTCTTAACGTACTCTTTATATAATATAAAAACCCTTCTTTTCCATAGCCTTCTAACCGTAAGAGAAAAGGCAGCCTAGTACATATTCCTTCTTAGCACGTATGTCTATTACCTCTTCCGCGGTTAGTCATCACAACACATCTATCAACTTATAGACAGATCCGTGGAGACTCAGGGGAGCTGGAGGATTGGAAGGGAGGAGAGAATGGGAAAAGACAGACAACGGGATAAAGAGCAGGAAATGGAGAAATAGAAGGAGAAGGAAGAATGACGAAGAGAGAAAAGGAGATAAAGAGAAAGGCAGAAAGAGAGAGAGAGAGAGAGAGAGAGAGAGAGAGAGAGAGAGAGAGAGAGAGAGAGAGAGAGAGAGAGAGAGAGAGAGAGAGAGAGAGAGAGAGAGAGAAGCCGGGTACTCTTAAAGAGGAACAAGGAGTTTGTCAGTATTCATGAGGGTACATATTGCAGGTTCGTGTGGTATTGGAGAAGTGGCCACACACAAAAATAAAATCAGGGTCAAATGCTTTTTATCTGACATAAATGCATCTAAACGCATGTGTAATAACAAGACAAGGATAAACATTGTGAATTGAGAAGGTAGAGTATAAACGGTATCCTTTTTATGATTCACTTATCCTCTTCTCATCGCTTTCTAGTGTTTCATTCATTTGCAATTGCACCCTCATCAGTGCACACAGTAAATCAATGCCCAGGTGTGATTTCAAAACGACAGCATAATGGCAGCCATCACCACGGTTTTGCTTTAGTTATCCATCTCCTTTTTGAATGAGAATCGATTGAATATTTTCTTTCATTCTCTCCGGCTCTCTTCCGTTTCCTCCCTCATTCGAATATCACTTCCTCTTTCCTTTATTCCATACCCTACTCCTTCTCTTTCAACCCCTTTCGATTTTCTTTTCTCTTCTCTCTCTTACTTCGTTTCCTCATTCCCCCATTTCTTTTTTCTACTTCCTTTACCGTTCTCTTACTCCCCCTCCTACTTCTCCAACTCCTCTACTCCCTCTCCCCCTATCCCTATTCCCTACATCCTTTCCCCTCCTTCCTCCTGGCCTTTACTTCACTCCCTTACCCTCTTACCCTACTCCTCTCCCACCTCTTTTACTCTATGTACCTCTTCCTATACCCCTTCCTACTCTCCTCTCTCTCTCTCCCCTACCCTCTTCCGCACTCCCCCTCTCTCTCCTCTACCCCTTCCTGCACTCCCTCTCTCTCTCCCCTACCCCTTTCCGCACTCTCCCTCTCTCCTCTACCCCTTCCTGCATTCCCTCTCTCCTCTACTTCCCGTACCCCTTCCCTTTCTCAGTCTCATTCTTCTCCTACGTAGCTATGGACATGGTCGTCGAGAGAACAAGAGAAACGCGCACTATTAGCCCATAGGCTTTAGGACCCTTTAAAGAGGGAGGTAATGGCGGTTAAATTTAGGAAGTTCTCAAATACATCGAGT
>NW_020871272.1:89272-91772 GCF_003789085.1 Penaeus vannamei
ACCGCGAGTAAATTGGTCCCGGGCGCCGCAGCCGAGGTAATGGGACCCTCGCACGCACCTGGCTGGACGCAACTCTCTGCCGCGCCTTCACACCTTCACGTCCTCACACCGCGCCCCTTGCATTGGAGGCCTAATATTCGTCTCTCCTTCATGACGTGAGTTTGGGTTCTCTCGTCTCTTTTACGTTTCCTAATCTTCTTTATCCGTCTTTCCCGTTTTTTTTTCGTCAGTACCTTGTCTCTTCTATTGTGTTGGCTCTCTCGTCTCTCTTACGTTTCCTAATGTTCTTTATCCGTCTTTCCCGTTCTTTTTTCGTCAGTACCTTGTCTCTTCTATTGTGTTGGCTCTCTCGTCTTTCTTACGTTTCATAATCTTCTTTATCCGCCTTTCCTGTTTCCATTCTGATTCTGCCGTCAGTGCCTGGTCTCTTCTATTGTGTTATGATCTGTATTCCTGGTTGGGTTCTTACATGCAGTTTCCTTCTTCTTGTAAGAGGAGTAAAATCCATGTCTTTGCTCTCATCTTCACTCCACACATTTTTTTCATACAAACTGACAGTCCAAGGAATAAAATGCACATTTATATATTCATAAGCCAGTGCGTAATATATACTTATGAATATTATATTTGTAAAATTGTCGATTCCTATACGCGAGCACTAAACACTAAAAAAGGCATATCTGGCATCTTAATATATACATTCTAATAATTATGCTTTTAGATATCAGATATATTTTGTCACAAAAATAACATTCACGCGACGATTAGTTTATGAAATAATTACAGCGAAAGGTAATGGCACAGCAGAAATATAATCAGGGAAAATTAGATGACTCATTGTCCAAATATTCCCCAGTCCAAACATAACAACGTTTTATTGACTCATCTGCAGCTACAAGTAAAAAAATGACACAGCAATAAACAATTGCGACAGAGAAAACTACATTGCATTAATTAATTTCGTGCAACATTGCTAATTTCGTGTGTTCTGGAATGCACAGAGCTGTTAGCGTGATGGAGAAGCTTAGAAAAATGGATATGACGCATCTAGGTGATGCAGTGAAAATAACTGGATATGCTATTGCCGTCTCATGAGCAGCTCACTTCCGACAAATGAAGGTTTATCGCAACAATAAAGAGGACTTGAGAAAATATGCATACACGGTGCACGTATTCATCCGCACACGCAACCACACACACTAAGACACGTACACAAACCAACACAAAAACACATTTACATATATATATATTATAATATATATATATATATATAATATATTATTATATAGTATATTATTTTATATAATTATATATGTATATATTATCTGCTATATATACTTACAACACCCTAGTATACATACATATCCTATATACTTACATTATATATATATATATATATACTTATATATATATAAATATATATATATTATGTACTTATACTAATATGGGCATTCTCTCTCTCTCTCTCCTCTCTCTCTCTCTCTCTCTCTCTCTCTCTCTCTCTCTCTACTCTCTTTCTTATATTATATTATATATATATTATATATATATATATACATATATATATATGAGTATATTATATAGTATATATATATATATATATTATACCTATATATACATATTATATATAATATACATATATGTAATATGTATAATGGTATAGTGTATGTATATGTGCATATATTTACTTATATATATATATTACTACTATATATATATTATATACTATATATATGGTATATATATAGTATATATATATACATACATACATTTATAATATATATATGATACATATATTATATGTATATAAATATATATTATATTGATAATACTATTATATGGCATAATTATATATACTATACTAATACATATAATTTATATTATATATATATTATATATCCATTACATATATTTATATATACTATATATACTATATATTATCTATATTCTATACTATTATATATATATACTTTCTCTCTCTCTCTCTCCTCCTTCTCCTTTCTCCTCTCTCTCTCTCTCATCTCTCTCTCTTCTCTCTCTCTCTCCTCTCTCTCTCTCTCTCCTCTCTCTCTCTCTCTCCCTCTCTCTCTCCCTCTCTCTATGTCTCTCTTCTCTCTTCTCTCTCTCTTTCTCTCTCTCCTCCTCTCCTCTCTCTTTCCTCTCTCTCTCATTCTCCTCCCTCTCTCTACTCTCTTCCCCCCCTTCTACTCCGCCGTCTCTCTAACCCTCTTCTATGTCCATACTACTATCTTACCTATATATACTATTACTTCTCATCTTTATCTCCTATATATCTATCCTATCTATATCTATAAATATAATATATGTGTTGTGTGTGTGTGTGTGTGTGTGTGTTGTGTGTGTGTTGCCATCCACTATCATCCAATTGTTGCGTGCTGTGTGTAATAACACTATATATTATCTATATATAATACTATATATATATATATTATTATATATATCAGTCTATACTATGTGTGTGTGTGTGTGTGTGTGTGTG
>NW_020871272.1:96772-99272 GCF_003789085.1 Penaeus vannamei
CCTTCAAGAGTCCTGCTAGGATCTTCGTCGAGTCTTTCCTTCAAGAGTCCTGCTAGGATCTTCGCCGAGTCTTTCCTTCAAGAGTCCTGCTAGGATCTTCGCCGAGTCTCTCCTTAAGAGTCCTGCTAGGAGAGTCGAGTCCTGCTAGTCTAGGAGTCCTTCTCGTCGAGTCTCTCCTTCAAGAGTCCTGCTGCTAGATCTTCGCCGAGTTTCTTCCTTCAAGAGTCCTGCTAGGATCTTCGTCGAGTCTAAGAGTCCTGCTAGGATCTTCGCCGAGTCTTCCTTCAAGAGTCCTGCTAAGGACTTCGCCGAGTCTTCCTTCAAGAGTCCTGCTAGGATCTTCGTCGAGTCTCTCCTTCAAGAGTCCTGCTAGGATCTTCGTCGAGTCTCTCCTTCAAGAGTCCTGCTAGGATCTTCGCCGAGTCTTTCCTTCAAGAGTCCTGCTAGATCCTTCGTCGAGTCTCTCCTTCAAGAGTCCTGCTAGGATCTTCGTCGAGTCTTTCCTTCAAAGAGTCCTGCTAGGATCTTCGCCGAGTCCTTTCCTTCAAGAGTCTGCTAGGCTAGAGTCTCTCCTTCAAGAGTCTGCTAGGATCTTCGTCGAGTCTTTCCTTCAAGAGTCTTAGGATCTTCGTCGAGTCTTTCCTTCAAGAGTCCTGCTAGGATCTTCGTCGAGTCTTTCCTTCAAGAGTCCTGCTAGGATCTTCGTCGAGTCTTTCCTTCAAGAGTCCTGCTAGGATCTTCGTCGAGTCCTTCCTCTCAAGAGTCCTGCTAGGATCTTCGCCGAGTCTTCCTTCAAGAGTCCTGCTTAGGATCTTCGTCGAGTCTCTCCTTCAAGAGTCCTGCTAGGATCTTCGCCGAGCCCTCCCTTCAGTCCTGCTAGGGTCCTTCCGTCGAGTCTCTTCCTAAGAGTCCTGCTAGATCTTCGTCGAGGTCCTCTCCTTCAAGAGTCCTGCTAGGATCTTCGTCGAGTCTTTCCAAGAGTCGCTGCTAGGATCTTCGCCGAGTCTTCCTTCAACAGTCCTGCTAGGATCTTCGCCGAGTCTCTCCTTCTAAGAGGCTAATCAGTAGTCTAGGATCAAGAGTCCTGCTAGGATCTTCTCTCAAGAGTCTGCTAGATCTTCGTCTCTCTCCTTCAAGAGTCCTGCTAGGATCTTCGCCGAGTGAGTCCTTAATCGAGTCTTTCCTTCAAGAGGGTCCTGGATCTTCGCCGAGTCTCTCCTTCAAGAGTCCTGCTAGGCATCTTTCGTCGAGTCTTTCCTTCAAGAGTCCTGCTAGGATCTTCGTCGAGTCTCTCCTTCAAGAGTCCTGCTAGGATCTTCGCCGAGTCTTTCCTTCAAGAGTCCTGCTAGGATCTTCGTCGAGTCTTTCCTTCAAGAGTCCTGCTAGGATCTTCGTCGAGTCTTTCCTTCAAGAGTCCTGCTAGGATCTTTCGTCGAGTCTTTCCTTCAAGAGTCCTGCTAGGGATCTTCGTCGAGTCTCTCCTTCAAGAGTCCTGCTAGATCTTCGCCGAGTCTCTCCTTCAAGAGTCCTGCTAGGATCTTCGCCGAGTCTCTCCTTCAAGAGTCCTGCTAGGATCTTCGCCGAGTCTCTCCTTCAAGAGTCCTGCTAGGATCTTCGTCGAGTCTCTCCTTCAAGAGTCCTGCTAGATCTAAGGAGTCCTGCTAGATCTTCGTCGAGTCTTTCCTTCAAGAGTCCTGCTAGGATCTTCGTCGAGTCTTTCCTTCAAGAGTCCTGCTAGGATCTTCGTCGAGTCTTTCCTTCAAGAGTCCTGCTAGGATCTTCGTCGAGCTTTCCTTCAAGAGTCCTGCTAGGATCTTCGTCGAGTCTCTCCTTCAAGAGTCCTGCTAGGATCTTCGCCGAGTCTTCTCCTTCAAGAGTCCTGCTAGGATCTTCGTCGAGTCTCTCCTTCAAGAGTCCTGCTAGGATCTTCGCCGAGTCTCTCCTTCAAGAGTCCTGCTAGGGTCTTCGTCGAGTCTCTCCTTCAAGAGTCCTGCTAGGATCTTCGTCGAGTCTCTCCTTCAAGAGTCCTGCTAGGATCTTCGTCGAGTCTCTCCCTTCAAAAGTCCTGCTAGGATCTTCGCCGAGTCTCTCCTTCAAGAGTCCTGCTAGGATCTTCGCCGAGTCTTTCCTTCAAGAGTCCTGCTAGGATCTTCGTCGAGTCTCTCCTTCAAGAGTCCTGCTAGGATCTTTCGTCGAGTCTCTCCTTCAAAGAGTCCTGCTAGGATCTTCGTCGAGTCTTTCCTTCAAGAGTCTGCTAGATCTTCGTCGAGTCTCTCCTTCAAGAGTCCTGCTAGGATCTTCGTCGAGTCTCTCCGTTCAAGAGTCTGCCTGCTAGGTCCTGCTATCTTCGCCGAGTCTCTCTTCAAGAGTCCTGCTAGGATCTTCGTCCGAGTCTCTCCTTCAGAGTCAGGAGTCGAGTCTTTCCTTCAAGAGTCCTGCTAGGATCTTCGTCGAGTCTTTCCTTCAAGAGTCCTGCTAGGATCTTCGTCGAGTCTCTCCT
>NW_020871272.1:106772-113635 GCF_003789085.1 Penaeus vannamei
CCAAAGATGCGTCTGGAATCGGCTCAACGACTGCAAAATGGAATTTTCCTCTCATTTCAATAATTTTCCAATTTTCTATTCATTTTCTCTTTTCTCTCTCTATCTATCCATGTATCTATCTCTCTCTTTCCTCTCTCTCTCTCTCTCTCTCTCTCTCTCTCTCTCTCTCTCTCTCTCTCTCTCTCTCTCTCTCTCTCTCTCTCTCTCTCTCTCTCTCTCTCTCTCTCTCTCTCTCTCTCTTCTCGTTCTCTCTCACTCACTCTTTCTTACGAGTGGGCGAGAAGATTGATTTTCGAGTTACTTAGTTCCTCTCAGTTCGCCTAATCCTTCCTACAATCAGCAAACATGAATTTGATTCCTACGTTTACTGATCATTATTCATTCATATTCTATTTATATTCATTTGATTGCCCTTGATTATCTATGATGGATGATGACATAGCCATGACATACTTCCACTGCATGTGACGAGAGATATGTCAAGGGCAACGGAAAACTTCGGCTTGATGAACGTACCTGCACTCTTTTATACATTTGTTAAATGGTTGTATAAAAGAGGGTCGTTCAAACTACATAGAAACAGACACACATACACGCGCGCGCGCGCACATCCATAAAAAGAGAGAAAAAAGAAAACCAGAACCGCAGAAAAAAAAAAATGAAAACGTAGAAACTCAAAACAATTGGATATCATTCCGACCAAAACCATTCTCTGTGTTCGTTCGTTTGTTTGTTTGTTTTCGAATTCAGACTCAAGTATTCCTATCGTACTTATACATTTTTTTCTTTTAGGGATCATATTAAAAGTTCTAGAATTCAAAACAGAGCGATTCACACAAACACACACACACACACACACACACACACGCACACACATATATATATATATATATATCTTTTGTCTGGATAAGAGTTCTTGATGTATCGAGGTCCAGCAAATGCAAAAACTTCCACACTTCACATTAATTGGGACAAAATTAAAAGTGTGGATCCGCGACGCACTCGACCGGAAAGAAAATGAAATTTAAATAGGAACAGACGATGAGAAAAAAAATAGATAAAGAGAAAAGAGGAAACTGTCTTAGGAGAAATAGTTGGACCGACGCTGTGGAAACAACGAAAACCAAAAGAGTAGCGCAATCTCGGCGAGAAATTAATGAACAAAGATAGATGGTTAATGGCGTCAGATCCGAGAGCCAACGATATTAGAGGAAGAAGAAAAAAAGGGTTTCCAAGATGTGTCTGACAAGCGCCCTACAGTTAAGACACGATCTATCTCGTTCCTAGTTTCTCATAACTTCAGCGGCCGATGGGGGAGGGGGAGGGGGGGAGGGGGGGGAGGGGATGAAAGGAGAAGGGGGTTATAAAGGAGGGAAGGGGGAGGGGGGGAGGGGGAGAGGGGATGCAAGGAGAAGGGGGTTATAAAGGAGGGAAGGGGAGGGGGGAGGGGGAGAGGGGATGCAAGGAGAAGGGGGTTATAAAGGAGGGAAGGGGGAGGGGGGATGCAAGGAGAAGGGGGTTATAAAGGAGGGAAGGGGGAGGGGGGAGGGAGAGGGGATGCAAGGAGAAGGGGGTTATAAGGAGGGAAGGGGGAGGGGAGGGGGAGAGGGGAGCAAGGAGAAGGGGGTTAAAAGGAGGGAAGGGGGAGGGGGGAGGGGGAGAGGGGATGCAAGGAGAGGGGGTTATAAAGGAGGGAAGGGGGAGGGGGAGGGGGAGAGGGGATGCAAGGAGAAGGGGGTTATAAGGGAGGGAAGGGGGAGGAGGAGAGGGAGAGGGGATGCAAGGAGAAAGGGGTTATAAGGGAAGGGAATGGGAGGGTGGGAGGGGGTAGAGGGATGCAAGGAGAAGGGGGTTATAAAGGAGGGGAGGGGGAGGGGGAGAGGGGGGAGAGGGGATGTAAGGAGAAGGGGGTTATAAGGGAGGGGAAAGGGGGGGGGGAGGAGGAGGGGGAGAGGGGAAGGGTGCAAGGAGAAGGGAGTTATAAGGGAGGGGAGGGTAACCCACTCGCTACGACGCTCGCAAACCCACCAGATGAAGCTCAAACTTTGAATAAGCCGATGACGAAACTTTGGCATTCTCATTAATAAAATCAGTATTGATCTATCAGGGAAAAAGTCCAGCTTATTGCGGTGTATTCAACATACGGCTGTCGGTGGTACGAGCACAAAAAGCATTATGTTTTGATGAACATAAACAGTTCCAGTAGGCTAATTATGCCAGTCATTGTGACCCATTAACCGAATTCCCCAGAGACGTTTCTCTCCCTGATCACTCGGCCCCAAAATGCCCTGTGACAAACAACGCATTAATGATAATCGCAAATGTCATTATGATTTTAACATCGTTCGTATAAACTTTGTTCACGCACAGTGTTTTTAATTAATCAATTCTAATTGGAAAAATACCTCAATTGTTGGTATTGGTCAATGATGCCCATTGTCATTACTGTCATCAAAGAAGTTTCTGAATTTAAGAATTCAATAAAAGGTAATTATATATATATATATAAAAAGAATCGTCCGAATGCATCAAAGTTTGCTACTAAAGAGAAAAGGAAATGATCTCTAAATTTCCAAGGCAATCGGATGCCGCTGTAATATTAAAAGATTTCCAAGAAACTTTAATCGCGAAGGTCCGCAGCAACAGAACCGGAGGCTGACTTACGACGCCGACGAATCTGCGGCGCAAGAGGAAATCGAGAGCTTTCCCTCGACGTCACCGTGTCTTGAGCGGATAATATGATTAAAGTAAGAAAGTCTCTTTTCCTCCGCTTCGCCCGTGACACCGCGGAGGAAAAAGATTTGTGTCGCAGCGTTTGAGACACAAATATCGCTTCATGGCAGTGGCGTAAGAAAGGATTGGTGAATTATTTAATGCCTTAATGAACGGAAATCACGGATGAAACGAGGACCTCCGTTCCTTCAGAGATCTTATTTCATCTAGCGAACATTCTCCCTTAACTGGCAGAGACCATTTTCTTTGAAAGATTAAATCTGGAACGGATTAGTTAATGGCTCTCAATAATGTGATCGTCTACGTCCCAGAGACGGAAACCACAGTTTTCTGGATAACCTTAAAACTTTTTCTTTTTTCTCTTTTATTCTACAAATAAGTCCCTAAATCACGTAAAATGTGAAAAGGTAGGGAGAGAAATAACTAGAGAGAGGAGTACTTACGCGCTTCCTGGCGAGGCGTTGTCCAAGGCGGTTGTGGCAGGAGACGAGACAGTCCCAGATGGAGGGCGGAGGCTGACGGGCGCGGACGACGTCGGAAGAGATGTCGATCCCGCCCAGGCCAGGCTCCGCGTCCGGTGTGTCAGGCAGCAAAGCGCTGGATGACAGCTGGTGCGGCGGCATGCTGTGGGTGACAGACACGGCGATTCAATGACCCGTCTGATGACATGACGGATTGCTGAGACATCCAGGGAAACGGCTGCCCGGCTCGCCTTTGCCGCCGGCCAGGGGCCTCGGTGGGGCCGGGAAGGGCGGTGATGAGAAGGGTGGGGGTGAGAAGGGAAGGGTGACAAGGGTGGGGGCGAAAAGGAGGGAGATGAGAAGGGCGGGGGCAAGATTGGGGAGCATTGCTTTTGCTTCATGTGATGGTGGAAGAAGGGGAGTGTGGCAGCATGGGAGCGCCACGCTTATTAAACAAGCAAATGAATAAGCATCTCACCTTGCGAGGTCAATATATTGCAATTCATACATATATAGATGCATTTGGCATTACTGACACACAAGGATTACCGTCATACTCCCCGTTGCCGCAGCATCACTGCGATTTCCCTACCCGCTTCCCCAGCCGTTTCGATGCACGTCTTATCTGCGTATCTACCACCGCACGCAGGAAGCACTTAAACAAGGTAATGGAGCGTGGCCGACCCTGTCTTCCCGGCCGGCATTTGGATGCGAGTGAACGGAGCTTTTCCTCTTCCAATCGCTCCTCTTGTTTACAGTCGCGGGAATAAGAGCGGTGGGCGGCGGGATGTGGGGGTGGAGTGGGGTTGCGTTTGTCTTCTAAGGAGAGGCAGGTCATGGGGGCGGCTGCAGCGCCACGTTAACAAAGGCTGACGTTGATATTCTAAAATTGTCAATAAAATGGTCATCATACCGACAGTGATGACATCTATGTTTTATATATATATATATATATATATATATATATATATATATATATATATATATATATATATATATATATATATACACTGCAGAATACAACTGAATAATAGCTTATTTTCTTTATCAGAATCGCCGACAAAAGCACAGCAGGCGAGTTCGTTCCCAGCGAATCCTCCGCTGGCCTCGCGTTCCATCCGAAGTTCTGGCATCAGCGCTTGAAGGTTACCCGAGCGGCAGCCTCTATCCTCTTTATTCTTTGGTAGGATGATGCTTGGGCTATCTTCTGGATGCAGTTAAGATGATCACGTTTGTTCTTTCGATTTTTTTCGCGTGTGATTTGAAGTAAGTTAGGATTCGAAGTCATGGTCAGAACTTCAATGACAAAGAAAAGAACCCATACTGGCTGTCTGGTCTGTCACAATTGAATATACATTATACCACTTTCATTAAAATCCCCGCATTAGAAAACAAAGAGAGGAACCATCGAATATACGATCTCCTTTTTTTTATATCATCTCCCAGAAGTATCGTGTGGAAGGGCCGAGTGTTGACCTCTGAACTTCGCGAGGCGCTGCCGTGTCGACACAGCAGCCTCCGTCTCGTCTGATTAATATGAGGGATATTTCCACGACCAAACAGGAGCCATCCTCACTCTCGAAGCCAGTGAGGAGAGCCATGCGGACCTCACCCTTGCTGAGGGACGCGGAGACGGACACACTGGAACAAGAGAGGGAGAAAGAGAGAGGGAGGGAAGGGGAGAGAGAGAGAGAGAGAGAGGGGGGAGGAAGACAGAGAGGGGAGAGGGAAAGAGAGACAGGGAGAAAGAGAGGGATAGAGAGAGAGAGTGAGAGAGAAAGAGAAAGGGGGGAATGTGAGAGAGAGAGAGAGCGGGGTGGGTGGGTGGGGGAGATGGAGGAAGTGTATGTGTGTGTGTGTGTGTGAGAGAGAGAGAGAGAGGAGGAAGTGTGTGTGTGTGTGTGTGTGTGTATGTGAGAGAGAGAGAGAGAGAGAGAGAGAGAGAGAGAGAGAGAGAGAGAGAGAGAGAGAGAGAGAGAGAGAGAGAGAGAGAGAGAGAGAGAGAGAGAGAGAAGCTGAGAGAACGCCCATATGCCTTTAAAAAGAGTAGTTTAGTATGAAGGTTTAAATCAACCTTTTACTTCACGCTCTTAAAATATTCTTTACTGCGAAGGTGCCTCTGAGGAATGAAAGGAATATCCACGAGGGGCATGAAGCTAATATCCTCACGTCATAATCACGGGACATGATGTCAATATTGTTACTTTACATTAACGGAGGAGATAACGTCACGCTGCTTGTATAACGTCACTCGCGTCACGCCAGAGGGAGACATATCCCTCATACGAGTGCAAGTTTCGTCAGGGGAGGCTGCATCGCCTTCAACACGGTGCAGTCACAAGCAATTTGTCCTCGGCCTTCTTCTCGAGCAGCNGGAGGTTGAGAGGGAAGGATGAGAAGAAAAGGAAAGGAAGGGGGAAGGGGAGGGGAGGGAGAGAAAGAAAATAGAGGAGGAGAGAGGAGAAGACGAAGGACAGGGAATGGAAGGGAGAGAGAATAGGGAGGAGGAATTAAAGGAGAGGAGAGAAGAAGAGAGGAGAGGGAGAGGGAGATAGAGAGAGAAAGAAGAGCGAAAGTCAAAGATAGAGACAAGAAAATTAAAAACATAGAGAAAATAGAGACATAGAGAGGGAGAAGGAAGGGAAGGAGAGGGAAGAAAGGGAGAAAAATGAGATGGAAAAGGAAGGGATGGAGAGGGAAGATAGGGAGAAAGAAGAGAGAGAGAAGGAAGAGAGGGAAAAGGAAGGGAGGGAGAAGGAAGAGAGGGAGAAAGAAGAGATGGAAAAGGAAGAGGATAAAGGGAGAGAGGAAGAAGGAAAAGAGGGAACTGGAAGAGGATAGAGGGAGAAGGAAGAGAGAGAGAGGGAAGAAGGAAGAGAGGGAGAAGGAAGAAAGGGAGAAGGAAGGGAGGGAGAAGGAAGAGAGGGAGAAGGAAGGGAGGGAGAAGGAAGAGAGGGAAGAAGGAAGGGAGGGTGAAGGAAGGGAGGGAGAAAGAAGAGAGGAAGAAGGGTGGGAGGATAGAGGGAGAGAGGAAGGAAGGGAAAAGGAAGAGAGGGAGAAGGAAGAAAGGGAGAAGGAAGGGAGGGAGAAGGAAGAGAGGGAAAAGGAAGGGAGGGTGAAGGAAGGGAGGGAGAAGGAAGAGAGGAAGAAGGGTGGGAGGATAGAAGGAGAAGGGGAAGAGGTGAAAGGGGAGGGAGAGAGAGGGATGTAGGCGGGAGGTAGGAAAGTTAGAGGGAGTAGAAGAGGCGGAAGAAAAGGGAGAGAGAGAGAAGGAGAAAGGAGAGATGGTGTGGGAATTGTTTGGAATTTTTATTCTCCTCTTCCTTCCCCTCTTTCTTTTACTTCTTCTTCCTTCTCCTCCTCCTTCTCCATCTCCCCCCCTCCTCTTTATTCCCTTCCCCTCTTTCGTTTTCTTCTTCTTCCTTCTCCACCTTCTCCTCCTCCTCCTCTGCTTTTTCCTCTTTTCTATTCTCTCTCTCTCTCTCTCTCTAGCTATCTATCTATCTCTCCCTCTCTCTTTCTCTCTCTTTCCCTCTCCTTCTCCCCCCCCACTCCCTCTACCTCTACCTCCTTCCCCTCTTTCTCTCTCTCTCACTCCCTCTACCTCTCCATCCTTCCCCTCTCTCTCCCTCCTCCCTCTCACCCCCTCTCCCTCTCTCCCTCACCCCC
>NW_020871273.1:13069-18069 GCF_003789085.1 Penaeus vannamei
TCCCTCCACTCCATCCCTCCCCCCTATCGACCACCCCGCCGCCCCCGCCCGTGACTCCGAGTTATCCCTCTTCCCCAGGCGCCCCTCCTCATTACATATCCCATTACCACTCACAGGAACGGGATCTCCCTTTTTCTACTCCTCACATCTGTTCTTAACGCTGTTCTTGTCTTCGTACTCCTATCTATTCTGTTCTTTGTTTCTTCTTCTCCTGCTTTATCTTTCTGCTCTATGTTCTTGTGCTTTATTCTTCTTCTTCTTTGCTATCTTTGTTTCCTCTCTGTTTTATCTTCCTGTTTCCTTGTTCTTGTTCTTCTCGCTTTTTGTTCTCTTCTCAGCCTTTATCTTCCTTCTTCTTCTTTTTGTTATTCTTGTTATTCTTTTTATATTAATTCGACAATCCCCACGACATTTATTTTATCTATTCACGCAATCGCAAACATCAACTACAAATCGAAAGAAATAACGGCACACTCGAAAACACGAATTCTCACGTACAGCTCAAAACCACACTCACGACACTCACTCACTCACTTACCACACAGCACAACGAAAAAATCTTCACAGACTCGACTCACGAATGACTCATGACTCACGCCTAAGCCAAATACTCACGAATTCGCGTTAAACTCACATTTTTCATCCCGCCCATTTGATGCACTGCGTTCGGATGGTTGAACGGTGGCTTCGTCAAATAGGCGTTGACATTGGCGGCGAAGTGTTCGAACGATGGCGAAGGTGACGGCATGACACCTGCGGGAGAAAAAAAAAAAATAGGTGGTAGGTGAATGTGTGTGTATATATTATATATATAATATATATTATATATATTATATATATATATAGAAGAGAGAGAGAGAGAGAGGAGAGAGCAGAGAGAGAGAGAGAGAGAGAGAAGAGAGAGAGAGAGAGAGAGAGAGAGAGAGAGAGAGAGAGCGAGAGACGAGAGAGAGAGAGAGAGAGAGAGGAGAGGAGAGAGAGAGAGAAGAGCAGAGAGCGATGAGAGAGAAGAGGGGAGAGCAGAGAAGAGAAGAAGAGAAGGAGAGAGAGAAGAGAGAGAGAAGAGAGAGAGAGAAGAGAGAGAGAGAGAGAGAGAGAGAGAATAGAGAGAGAGAGAGAGAGAGAGAGAGAGAGAGAGGAGAGAGAGAGAGAGAGAGAAGAGAGAGAGAGAGAGGGAGAGAGAGAGAGAGATAGGTGGTAGGTGAAAATATAGATATAGATAGATAGATAGAAGACATATCGAGGATACATGGTAGATGAGTAGAGAGGATAGACAGAAAAAAAACAGAGAGAGAGAGAGAGAAGAGAGAGAGAGAGAGAGAGAGAGAGGAGAGAGAGAGAGAGAGAGAGAGAGAGAGAGATAGGTGGTAGGTGAAATTATAATATAGATAGATAGATAGATAGACATATCGAAGGATACATGGGTAGATGAGTAGACAGATCCATGGATAGACAGAAAAAAAAAAAGAGAGAGAGAGAGAGAGAGAGAGAGAGAGAGAGAGAGAGAGAGAGAGAGAGAGAGAGGAAGAGACGAGAGAGAGAGAGAGAGAGAGAGAGAGAGAGAGAGAGAGAGAGAGAGAGACAGAGACAGAGGCTGATAGAGACAGAGACGGAGACAGAAACAAAGACAAAGACACACAGACAGACATAGTCGCAAGGCCAATATAGGTAGATGGAATTGAGAAATAGACTGACCAATTACCATGAATATTTTCCTTACGTTAATAAGGAATCACATTTCCACCACCATGGTAATATGATATCATACATCATATTAAATAACAATATATTTTCATTACTAGCTTTCTGTATCTATATATTATATTTTTTTCTGGAGGAATCATTTATTTTATACATTGATGTAAAGCTAAACAGATTGATAGAAAGATCGATAGATAAACTGATTGGTAGATAGATAGACAGATAGACAAATTTTTAATGAACATAAATTGTCAAACAAACAGATGAACACAAATATAAACATATAGACAGATAGATAAACAGACAAACAGGCAGACAGACAAGTACATAGATAAACATATAGATAAGATAGATATACAGAACAACATAGACAGACAAACAAGTATTTAGATACACAGATAGATAGATAACAGACAAGTGCATAGATAAACATATAGCCAGATAGATACATAGACAAACTGACAGACAGACAAACAGATAGATAGACAGATAGATAGATCTTCTTTGGCAAAATTTGGTGAATAATTTTAGATTCAGTTTTCCGAAGCAACCTCTGTCTTGCAAACTTTACGAAGATGGTCCCTGTAACCTTATCAAAGCACAGTGCGAAAGAAATCAATAGGTGAAAGGAGGGAGGAGGAGGAGGAGGAGGAGGAGGGAGGAGGAGGAGAAGAGGAGGAGGAAGCTGGTGTGGTAGTGGAGGAGAAAGAGGAGGAGGAGAAAGAGGTTTTTGTGGTGGAGGAGGAAGGGAGGAGGAGAAGAGGAAGAAGAGGAAGAGGTGGTGGGAGGAGAGGAGGAGGAGGAGAAGAGGACAGGAGGAGAGGAGGAAGAGAGGAGGAGGAGGGAGAAAGAGGTGGAGGTAGAGGAGGAGTGAGGAAAGATGGAAGAGATAGTGGTGGTGTGTGGAGGAGGAGGAGGGGAGGAGGAGAGAAAAAAAGGTGGAGATTAGGAGGAGGAGAGGTGGAGGAGGAAGGAGGAGAGAGGAGAAGAAGAAGAGTGGAGGAGGAGGAAGGAAAAGAAGAGGTTGTGATGGTAGAGGCGGAGGCAGGAGGAGGAGAGCGGAGTGAGGATTAAGGAAGAGGGAAGAGGCGGAGGAGGAGCGAGGATGATGGAGGTGGTGGTGGAGGAGGAGAAGGAGAGGGAGGGAAGAGGCGGAGGAGGAGGACGACATGAGGAGAAAGAGGAGGAGGAAAAAGGAGAAAGAAATAAGAAGATGAATGAGAAACAATGATAGTTATAAGGACAAAGAAGAGAAGAAGAAGAAGAAGAAAGGAAAGGAATGATAATAACAAGGAGGAAAAGTTGGAAGAAGAGAACCTAAACAAGGCAAGAAAAAGACAGCAAATACAAGAAAAAAACATTTCAAACATAACTTAAATGTCAAAGAACAATATAGATACAACTTTCTAAATAAACAAACTACGGCAAACAAAATAATTAGAAAAAAAATAAGAGGGGAAAGAAAAAAAGAAACAAACAGACAAATCAGCAACACATTAAAACAGAGAAATATATTATATATATATATAGTATAATATATAATACTGACTTATATATATATATATCATATATAATATACAGCCTATACACTATTAATATATATATATATCAATTAGTACTATACATACTGCTATAAACTAATTATCAATATTGTCCAATATTGTTACTATACGAATATCATTATATTTATCATATAAGTAAAAAATCATAATAATAACTAATAAATGATAATCGACATATAATGATAAATAATAATGCATAATTAATGGATCATTGATAATCAATAATCACCATAATAATAAGAATATAATAAATAATAATTTTAATAATAATACATAATAATAATGGAATCACATACATAAATAATGAATAATAATAATAATAAAATAATGTAACTTTAATAATGAATACCATGAATAATAAAAATAATAATTTTATGATAAACCAATAACAATAACTAGTACAATAATAATCAATAATGACCAATCAATAATAATAATGATGCATAAAAAAATGAAGTAATTATGTAATAAAATTCATTTAATTAATGCAATGATAATAATAAACAAAATAATAATTGATCGAAATTAATGATAATCAATGACAATTAATGATAATAATATTAACAATTAGATAATAACAATAATTTGACTTAAAAAATTAAATAGTAATAATAATACATGATAAATAATAAAAAAATAATAGTAATATGATAATTGATTAATAATCACATTAGAATGACCTTAACTACTACTACTCCTAATAATAAATAATAACAAATATAATAAGAAGAAAAAAATAATAATTAATGATTCAATAATAAAACAATAATAACAAACATAACCAATAATAATAAAAGAAACTAATAACAACAATTGAAAAACAATAATAACAACACATTAACAATAATAATAAAAGGAATAATAATAATTAAATAACCAAACACCAAATAACAACAACAACAGCAAAGATCAAAGCAACGTGGCAACCCACCTAGAAAATTCTGGAACGCGTCCTGCACCGTGGCGGAATTGGTGTGTTCATTCAGGAGATATCACGGAGGTATTTGTGCGGTTTGTTCTTGTCGTATTGGCTCAGCGCGACCCCCACCACGAAGTATTCACCTGCGGGGGATTTAAAAAGAGGAGGGGAGAGGGGTTAATGGGGCTTTTTTTTTGGGGGGGAGAGTTGAGAGTGGGGCTGCAGTTGAGTAGAGGTAGGGTTTGGGTGGTGGGGGAGGTTTGGGGTGGAAGGATAGGAGGGAAAGGATCGGCGAGGGAAGGATGGGCAGGTTGGGGGAGGGAAGGATGGGGGGGAAGGAGGCTTGGGCACACGCACCTAAGAGGAGGTGATTGTTACTTCGCAGTAGGGGGAGAGTAGCGTGGCGAGAGGGTGTGTCGGATGGTAGGGAACGTGCGGGGGGAGGAAAGTAGGACTTTGTATTGTGGGAGGCTCTGCGATCCACGAAAACTCATCCCGGCCCACTGGGGAAGGGAGAGGGTGGGAGGAGGGAAGGTGGGGAGGACGGTGGGGAGGATCTGTGGTAGGGGAAGGGTCCGAGAAGGGGGTGGAGGTTGTTAGTGGAATGCGTTGAGGAGCAGGGGGAGGGAGCATGAGTGTTGGGGGGAGAGTTTTTAGACTGGGTACGTGAGTGGGAGCGACACCTCGGCGAGCGATTGAGGATATGGAGGGTGCTTAGGCTGGTGGAGCGCGGTGGTGGAGTGGGCTGCAGAGGATTGAGGTGGGATGCGAGGAAAGTGGGCTCAGTGCGGGAGGTGGGAAAGGCATCACGTGAGGAG
>NW_020871273.1:23069-25569 GCF_003789085.1 Penaeus vannamei
TGCTTTTACCTTAGAGTTGTGTCGCGTGGGAAGAAAACGCGTAGAAAATGACCATAATCAAAATAAGTATATAGAGTTACCTTATTATTTTCATATCAAATACAAAAAAAGGGAAATAATTCAATATTCATAAAATGTAAAATCAAAACATAGCTTACTATTACACCTCAGAAAAAAAGGCATTTTTTCATAGCTCCATGAATTAATTAAGGAGTACGCTTGTTATGAAAAACCTGTCAAAAAAAAAAAATCTTGGGAAAAAGGTAGTCTTATTTTTAAATCCTAGTGCTTTTGAAATTGTCTTTATTACGTGTTTAGAAGACGCCTGACACAATACGGAATTTCATGCGTTTGAGTTTTAGGTGGAAGTTCAAAAGTAAGAGAATATGAGTTTGACATCATGTTGAAACAAATGTAAAAATATGGAGCATCTGTAATATCAAAGTTCAAGCGAGGTTCTTGTGGAGAGTGAGGAAGAGTGGGAGAGTGGGAGAGGAGGAGAGAGAGAGAAGGGGAGAGTAGAGAAAGGAGAAGAGAGGAGAGATGGAGAGAGAAAGAGAGAGAGAGAGAGAGAGAGAGAGAGAGAGGGGGAGAAGACAGACCAGAACAGGACAGAGAACAAAGAGATAGAGAGAGCAAAGAAAGAGAGACAGTAAAAGAGCCACCGAGACAGAAAACCATACCACAGACACACACACACACGTACACACACCACACCACACACACACACACACACACCACACACACACACACACGCACACACACACACACACACACACACACACACCACACCATCCGGGGACAGCCGAGGGCTTCGGGAAAGGCGAAAAAATAAGAGCGGTTAATCCAGCCAAGCTTATTTGCGTCCATTTCCTTCACGATTCCGCGGCGCAGAGCAAACATCCCTGACGCTGGACTCATCTCCAAGAAGCTCCTTACGGCCTTGCACCTTTGTCCTAAACCCAAACAAAGACGGCGAGGCTGATGTTTGCCAAGCTGTCAATCTTGAGTTGGCAAGACGTGCAGCGCCTCCTGTCCAGGTGTGTATTAATACCCCGGGTCATGCAAGAGAGTCTGCTTCGTACCTGGGTGGGCTACGCGGTACGTTAATGAGGTATAAAAGAGTGAAAGGGTTGTATAGTGTTGTATAAGAGTTGTATTGATAATGAATAATTAAAGGTGGGGTATAGTGGAGTTCAGTACTGTATATCAAAGGCTAAAAAATCTGCTTTGTACCTAGGTGGGCTATGCAATACATAATTGGGCTAGAAAGAAGTGAATGGGTTGCATAGTGCTGTATAAGAATTGTATTGACAATGGATAATTAAAGGTGGAGTATGATACTGTATATCAAAGGCTAAAAAATCTATGTTTTTACCTAGGTGGGCTATGCAGTACATAAATGAGCTAAAAAAGAGTGAATGGGTTGTATAGCATTGCATAAGAGTTGTATTGACAATGAATACTTAAAGGTGGAGTATAATTTTGTATATCAATGTTTGGTATTTGTATTAATAATGGATAACCAATGAATGGTGAATGATGTTTTTGATTTAATGTTTTTGATGGAATGTATAGTACTGTATAGTAGTTGTACTGACTATGGATAATCAGTGAATTATGAACGATGTTTAGTTTTATGAACGGGTAGATTGTAGTTGTGTTGGTGTGTGAAGGAAGTTGGTTGTTGTAAGTGAGTCTAGCTACTTCTGCTGTATTAATTAAGGATAACCAACGTATATGGTGAATTTGGCTTTTTTTTTTTTTTTTTTTTTTTTTTTGGTTGGTTGGTTGGTTGGAGTTTTGTGCATAATAAATGAACTGGAAATTGAGGGAAATGCAGCGTAGCCGATGGCAGGGTGCTTGCGTTTTTTTATTTCTTTTTCTTTTTCTTTTTTTTTCTTTTTTTAGTTTGCTAATGATTTCAAATCCCTCGAGGGTATTTTCCGTAAACAAATATCAAAGGATTTTTTTCATACAGGCCTATACAAAGAGAGAGAGAGAGAGAGAGAGAGAGAGAGAGAGAGAGAGAGAGAGAGAGAGAGAGAGAGAGAGAGGAGAGAGAGGAGGGAGGAGAAACAGAGAGAGAGAAGGGGGAGAGAAACAGAGAGAGAGAGGGAGAGAGAGAGAGAGAGAGAGAGAGAGAGAGAGAGAGGAGAGAGAGAGAGAGAGAGAGAGAGAAGAGAGAGAGAGAGAGAGAGAGAAAGAGAGAGAGAGAGGAGAGAGAGGGGGGGAGACACAAGAGAGGAGAAAAGGGGGGGAGAGAGAGAGAGAGAGAAGAGAGAGAGGAGAGAGAGAGAGATGAGAGTAGGAGAGGAGAGAGAGAGAGAGAGAGAGAGAGAGGAGAGAGAGGGGGGGGGGAGAAACAGAGAGAGAGAGAGGGGGGGAAGAGAGAGAGAGAGAGAGAGGAGAGAGAGAGAGAGAGAGAGAGAGAGAGAGAGAGAGAGAGAGAGAGAGAGAGAGAGAGAGAGAGAGAGAGAGAGAGAGAGGGGGGGGGGGG
>NW_020871273.1:35569-37406 GCF_003789085.1 Penaeus vannamei
CTCTCTCTCTCTCTCTTCCTCTCTCTCCTCCCTTCCCCTCTTTAGGGCTTTCCTAAAGAGGGTGCTAATCCAGTGTAGCAATTTCTCATTCGTTGGAAGCAAAGCATTTCAAAGGAAAGTGAATGTCAAAAGAGACATGAATATACTGAATTAAGGTGGTATACGGTTCACCTTCCGAGATAGAGAGAGAGAGGAGAGAGAGAGAGATGACGAGAAGAGGAAAGAGATGAGAGAGAGCAGGGAGAGATTAGGATCGAGATCGACTAGATCGAGAGAAGAGACTGAGAGAGGAGAGAGAGAGCAGAGAGAGAGAGCAGATGACGAGGTTGGCGCTGGAGCGTGCGGCCTTTTTTGATGCAGGGAGAGGGACGAGGAGATGAGCAGAGAGGAGGGGAAGAGGCGAGAGGGAGGAGGGAGAGGAGAGGGGGAGGGAGAGGGAGGAGGGAGATGGAAGGGAGAGGGAGAGGGAGCAGGGAGAGATGCAGAGAGAGAAGAGAGGCAGAAGACGAGAGAGAGATGAGAGAGAAGAGACGAGACGAGGAGAGAGAACGGAGAGAGGAGAGGAGGAAGAGGAGGAGAGGAGAGAGGAGAGAGGAGGAGGAGAGAGAGAGGAAAGAAGAGGAGGAAGGATGAGATGGAGAGGGGATGAGCAAGACAAAACGGCGGACAAAAGAGAAAGAGTGAGAGCAAGAGAGAGAGGACAGAAAGAGAGAGAGAGAAGGAGAGAGAGAGAGAGAGAGAGGAGAGAGAGAGAGAAGGGAGGGAGAAGAGAGGAGAGGAGAGAGAGAGAGAGTAGAGAGAGAGGAGAGAGAGAGAGCCAGGAGAGAGAGAGAGAGAGAAGAGGGAAAAGAGAGGGAGGAGGAGAGGAGAGAGAAGATTCGCGACAGATAGATAGATAGAGAGAGAGAGAGAGATATATTATATATATATATATATATATATATATATATTATATATAATATATATATATATATATATATAGAGAGAGAGAAGAGAGATGAGAGAGAGAGAGAGAGAGAGGAGAGAAGAGAGCGACAGAGATGGAGAGAGGAGAGGAGGAGAGAGGAGAGAGGGAGAGAGAGAGAGAGAGAGATGAGAGAGCAGAGGAGAGAGAGAGCACAGATAGAGATAAGATAGGATAGAATAGATAGCATAGAGAGAGAGAGAGAGAGAGAGAGAGAGATTATTTCTTTGATGCAAACCCCGGCGGGAAAAAAACTTACGGAGGCAAAAGTTGAATACCTCAATTGAAAAGTTATAACAAAAAGATTTCCAATTTAATTTCCATGAAAAGTGTGGTCATTACGATTTTGTTTAAGAAATACATGAAATATAACCAATGTTTCTTGCAGTGATTTGGTAGTAATGGCGGGTTCTGTGGAAGGTTTTAAAGGAACTCAATGACAAAAAAAAATATATGATGTAGTAGTTATAAGAATTCTATGAACGTATAACTGCGGATTAATAATCGTTAGTAATGGATAGGAGGATAGCGATGATTAAAAAGGTCGATTAATTGATGTTAATAATGATTTGATAATGATGTTAATAATCAAATAATAAACAATAATGAATGGATGATGGAGGAGGAGGGGGATTATGATGATAATGATGATCAATAATAATAATAAGTAAATAATAATGATAATTAATAATGATAATAATGATTAATGAGGGATTAACAATAATGATAATTGGAGTTTAATAATAAAGTTAGTAATAAGTTACAAAAAAATGGAACAATAATAAAATAACAACATATTAACAGCGAAGTTACTATCTTTATCATCATCCCTTCAGTTGTTGTAGACCTGAACCTTGACCTCTGCCTTCTCTT
>NW_020871273.1:37542-45042 GCF_003789085.1 Penaeus vannamei
TTATTTTTGATTTATTTTTTTTTTTTTATATTTATTATTATTATTTTTTTAAGATAGATTTTTAAAAAGGAAATTATTTTCGTGAAAACAAAGCCCTACACGTATATTATAAGTCATCCCTTATTTACATGATTTAAGACTTTTTATTATCTATTAATATTACTTTAATCTTAATTCTGTTCATTTTGATAGTTTATTCATCTCAAACACTTGTTCTTTGATAACTCTGAACATTTTTTTCTTTTATTTTTATGACTAGCCACGTAATAATAACCTTTACTGATTATTAAAGTCTTAGAGAAGATATTCGCAAAAAAACGTACGTATTGTTAGATGATTTTAACTTCTGGGTTTTGTTTTACGAATAAAGTTTACTGCTGAGCTGAGTTCAATTACTGTTTGTGGTGCGCTATTGTTGGTATTTTAATGCTCTTTGTATATATATTTTCGCCTGTTTTTTTTTCCTTTTCAGTTGTTCTCTGTTGTTAATCAACATGTATATGATAAGAGTCTGTCTTATATGATTGTGTAATGTTTCCCCTTAAAAAAAACTGTAGCCATAGTGACGAGTTTCTTAAATTATTGTGTAATGTTTCCCCTTCAAAAAAATAAAAAGCTGTTGCCATAGTGACGTGTTTCTTAAATGATTATTTACTGTTTCCCCTTTTTAAAAAACTGTTGCCATAGTGACGTGTTTCTTAAATGATTGTGTAATGTTTCCCCTTAAAAAAAAACTGTTGCCATAGTGACGTGTTTCTTAAATTATTGTGTAATGTTTCCCCTTTCAAAAAAAAAACTGTTGCCATAGTGACGTGTTTCTTAAATGATTGTGTAATGTTTCCCCTAAAAAAAAGAAAAAACTGTTGCCATAGTGACGTGTTTCTTAAATTATTGTGTAATGTTTCCCCTTAAAAAAAAGAAAAAAACTGTTGCCATAGTGACTGTTTCTTAAATTATTGTGTAAATGTTTCCCCTTAAGAAAAAAGAAAAAACTGTTGCCATAGTGACGTGTTTCTTAAATTATTGTGTAAATTTCCCCTTAAGAAAAAAAAAAAACTGTTGCCATAGTGACGTGTTTCTTAAATTATTGTGTAATGTTTCCCCTTAAGAAAAAAAAAAAACTGTTGCCATAGTGACGTGTTTCTTAAATGATTGTGTAATGTTTCCCCTTAAAAAAAACTGTTGCCATAGTGACGTGTTTCTTAAAGGATTGTGTAATGTTTCCCCTTAAAAAAAAAACTGTTGCCATAGTGACGTGTGTCTTAAATTATTGTGTAATGTTTCCCCTTAAGAAAAAAGAAAAAACTGTTGCCATAGTGACGTGTTTCTGAAATTATTGTGTATGTTTCCCCTTAAAAAAAAAAAAAACTGTTGCCATAGTGACGTGTTTCTTAAATGATTGTGTAATGTTTCCCCTTAAAAAAAAAAAAAAACTGTTGCCATAGTGACGTGTTTCTTAAATGATTGTGTAATGTTTCCCCTTAAAAAAAACTGTTGCCATAGTGACGTGTTTCTTAAATGATTGTGTAATGTTTCCCCTTAAAAAAACTGTTGCCATAGTGAGTGTTTCTTTAAATTAATTGTGTAATGTTTCCCTTAAAAAAAACAACTGTTGCCATAGTTGTTGCCAAGTGACGTGTTTCTTAAATTGTTGTGTAATGTTTTCCTTAAAAAAAAAGAAAAAAAAACTGTTGCCATAGTGACGTGTTCCAGCCGTCATGGAATCCGGTGTTCTGTGCGTCCCCCTGGATTAGCCTTTCACTGTGGCGTCGCTGGATCGGCAAGACAAGATTGTGTCGGAACCGTTTCACAAACCAGGTAGGAATTGCTGGACGTGTTGACCTAGAGGTTACTTCAGGTTTACGATCAAAGGTTTATTTTATATTGGGTCAGCCGGAGATGCCGTCTTTTTTAACTGAAACACTCGAACCACTTTCCTCGACCTCCTCCCACCCTTCTCTTCCACTTCCATCCTCCACCTCTTTCCTCTTCCACTTCCTCCTCCTCCACTTCCTTCCTCCACTTTCACCCTCCTCTCCTCCTCCTCCTCCCACTTTCACCCTCCACCTCCCCACCGCCTCCTCCACTTCCATCCTCCACCTCTTTTCCTCATCCACTTTCCTCTTTCTCTCCCAAATGAAGAGAAAAAGAGACGAGAAAAGAGGAGCCAATAAGCCTCGAGAGACCGACAGAGATTCAGCACAAGAGATACGGGAGATTCGCCTTTAGGTCTGATACCGGACCGAGATATGGATGAGAGTTTCGGGTATCTGCTCTCTGTCTGTCTGTCTCTGTCTCTGTCTGTCCTGTCTGTCTTGCCTGTCTGTCTGTGTCTCTGCTTGTCTCTCTTCTGTCTGTCTGTCTGTTTGTCTCTGTCTCTGCTTACTCTTCTCTCTCTCTTCCTCTCTCTCTCTCTCTCTCTCTCTCTCTCTCTCTCTCTCTCTCTCTCCTCTCTCTCTCTCTCTCTCTCTCTTCTTGTGAGTCTGTGAGTTTCTGTGTCTACTCTCCCATCCATAACCCTCCCTCGCCTACTCCCCTCCCCCCTCCCCAATCCACCCATCCCTTCCATCAATCCTTCCCTCTCCCCCCACCCCCACAAACCTCCCATCCATCCTCCCCCATCCCTTCACCCACCCTTCTCCCTTCCCACCAACCCTTTTCCCTCCTTCCTCCCTTCCCCCACCCTCTCCCTCCCCTCCCCTTCCCTCCCACCTATCCCCTCCTCCCTCCCCTCTCCCCTCCCCCCTCTCCCTCCACCCACCCATCCCATCCCCCCCTCAATCTCCCACCCTTTCCCTCCCCTCTCCCTCCTCTCCCCCTCCCTTCCCCACCCTGTTCCCCCCCCTCCCTCCCACCCACCCCTTTCCCTCTTCCCCTCCCCCCTCCCCGACTTAATTTTCTTTCCCTTACCTTCCTCCAGTTGAAGCGCTTGAGAATGGCCGTCACCGACTTGCTGATCTGTGTGTCGGGCGGTCGGGTCCTGGCGAAGGTCTGGAAGTTGACCTTATCCGACGTTTCGGGATGCGTGCAAAACTGCGAGAAGAAGAAGAGAAAGGAGAAGAAAAGGTGAATTAGAAAGGCATAAAAAAAAGGTTCTGATGAAAGAGGCTACAGGTGCTTCTTCTTCTCATTCCTGTGCTGACTCAGGTGTATGTTAGGTTTGTTTGTTTTGTGTGTGTTTGTATGTTGTGTGCTTGTATGTGTGTGTCTGTGTTTGTGTGTGTGTGTGTGTGTGTGTGTGTGTGTTGTGTGTGTGTGTGTGTGTGTGTGTGTGTGTGTGTATGTGCGTGTGGTTGCGTGTGTGTGTGTGTGTGTTGTGTGTGTGATGTGTGTGCTTGTATGTGTGTGTGTGTGTGTGTGTATGCAATTGTATGCGTTAGAATTCTTGCACGCATATGTTTTACATGTATGCATATATAACTTCCATAGATGCACTGGAAGTATGCATATGTATATTCTCTTTAAATAAGTTTAATACACATAAACCCACATGCACTGTAGGTCTACCAGTCACACATATACATTTGTATGGAACAGAACAGTCTTACCAACTACCTGTTACCTTTTAATAGTTACTGGACCATTTCCAAACAAATAAAAATTATATAAACGATCTACCATGATGAAAAGAAAACATCGATTCTGATAGTATAGTATTCATTGGAAAAGGTCGTGTCCATGCAGTCTATTTGATAAAAAAAAATAATTCTTGCTCCACATATTTTTAAAAACACGTGACAACAGTTGGTGGATGGGCCTTCATAGCTCAAAATTGTATTACGTGAAAAGTGTACTTTGGTTGTATTACTTTCTTTAATGTCTCTGTCTCTGCTTTCTCTCTCTCTCTCTCTCTCTCTCTCTCTCTCTCTCTCTCTCTCTCTCTCTCTCTCTCTCTCTCTCTCTCTCTCTCTCTCTCTCTCTCTCTCTCTCTCTCTCTCTCTCTCTCTCTCTCTCTCTCTCTCTCTCTCTCTCTCTCTCTCTCTCTCTCTCTCTCTCTCTCTCTCTCTTCTCTCTCTCTCTCTCTCTCCTCTCTCTCTCTCTCTCTCTCTCTCTCTCTCTCTCTCTCTCTCTCTCTCTGAGTCTATGAGTTTATGTGTCTACTCTCCCAACATACCTCCCCCTTCCAAACCCATAAACAAATATAAACTTTATTCTAAGCAGATCATGAACAACTAGATGATCTTTTTTTTAGACATACAAGCTAATACTTTAATTTTTATTATTGATATTTCTATATTAGTAAATAGCAACGTTATTTGTGCATTGTAGGTTTTTCTACCATAGTATCAACACGGTATTGTGTTTTTCTATTCAGCAACGTTATTGTTTTGTCATTGTTTCACCGTCATATTACTATTGCAATTGATATTTTCGTCAATATCTTTATTAGCATTACTATTGTTGGTGGTTGCTGTCATCATTATTTTTATCATAACTTTGTTCTCCTCACTTTTATCGTCCTCCTCATTATTCCTGTGTAATATAATCTTCCTCTTTATGATAGTACGGTTATTGCCTCCATTAGTAAACCAACAGATAAGAAAACTCTCTACTCTGTCTTATTTTTACTTTCTTTTTCAATATTCTTTTCTTTCTCTCTCTCTCTCTCTCTCCGTCTCTCTCTCTCTCTCTCTCTCTCTGCTCTCCTCTCTCTCTCTCTCTCTCTCTCTCTCTCTCTCTCTCTCTCTCTCTCTCTCCTCTCTTCTCTCTCTCTCTCTCTCTCTCTCTGTCTGTCTGTCTCTCTCTCGCCTTCGGTCTCTCTCTCTCTCTCTCTCTCTCTCTCTCTCTCTCTCTCTCTCTCTCTCTCTCTCTCTCTCTCTCTATCTATATATATATATATATATATATATATATATAAATATATATATATATATATATATATCATAAACGCTCCAAGGTTCCCATAAACAACACAAGAACATTATTTTTTCCAGTGTATCCCCGACTGCCACCGGTGTCGCATATCACAGCATATACGCAGATTATACTGTAGTTGAGCTAATACAGCATCCTATGGGCGACGTGAGACCAACAGCAGTTTGTAATGGTCTCGCAGGCTATAGTATTAGTAAGATCAGGTATCAGGTATAAGCGGTAATAGGGCACGGCTCTGTGGGGTCGCCATTGTCTCCAGGTTACAGTGCTTGGTAGTATCAGGTATCAGGGAGAATCTCTGAAATGATACTTGTCTATGAGGACTAATCTCTGTACTAATGAACTGAGATTTGATACCTGGGGATAATTCTTGATAGGGGTTCCTCACAGCAGGAATTGGCGAAATTGCTATTAATAGTTTGTATAGTATTCTCAGCTGGAATTATGTATGCTAATTGGCTTGGTTATTTGAGGTAATTAGAGAGATGAAAGGAATATGGTTCGAAATCCTCAGACACGTTTCTAAGTACTTCTTCGTTGATCTAGAAAATAAAAATAATGAAAATCTGATTATAAATTTGATTAAAAAAGACAGTAAATCGGTAAAAGTTTATACGTTTTGGCGGACTGGGCTTTAGATCTTAAAATGTATCTCGTGGATAAGTGCAATTGGTTACGTAACTGTTTCTCTCTCTCTCTCTCTTTCTCTCTCCTCTCTCTCTCTCTCTCTCTCTCTCTCTCTCTCTCTCTCTCTCTCTCTCTCTCTCTCTCTCTCTCTCTCTCTCTCTTCTCTCTCTCTCTCTCTTTCTCTCTCTCTCTCTTCTCTCTCTCTCTCCTCTCTCTCTTCCTCTTTACTTACCACCAATTCTTTCGTAATCAACTGTAAACTTTATATAAAATCCATCACAAGCCATGTACCGACAGAACTCAACGCCTTACAGAACATTATTCAAAGAACACAGATTTCCACAAATTGCGTGTAGAAAAGGTATGAATGAGAATGGATATCTTCACAATACAAGAGATGCATTTGACCGGTGTCCATTATATCTTCGTCAGATATACATGTATATCTGACGAAGATGTAATCGAAACCGGTCAAATGCATCTCTTGTATTGTGAAGATATCCATTTTCATTCATGACTTTTCTACATTTGTCACATGAATACAGTTCATATCCGTCTCTCTCTCTCTCTCTCTCTCTCTCTCTCTCTCTCTCTCTCTCTCTTCTCTCTCTCTCTCTCTCTCTCTCTCTCTCTCTCTCTCTCTCTCTCTCTCTCTCTCTCTCTCTCTCCACAGAATGTACTACATAACAGCGGAAACCCTTAAACTTGAAAAATGTACATTCTCTCAAAATCAACAAAAATCTCGCCGAGACTTTTTGTGTAATAATAGTACCACTAAATGGAATTAAAAGAAAAATAACACTTACGAAGAAGCCGCTAAACCCTAGGGTAGTTAAGCAAGTAATTTACAGTTAATTAGAAACTCAATTAGGCAAATGGGATTAGTCTGTAAGTATATCGTTCTCTTCAACGAAGTTCTTGGTAATTTGAGCGTAGTTAGTAACTTGTATAATTGTAATGTTATATGTATTTAATTTCAGATTTTTTTTTTTTTTTTTTTTTTTTTTTTTTTTTGTATTTGCTTCAAAGTGTGTTTTTGTGTTTTGTGCATTTCAAAGTCGGTTTTTTTTTGTACATTTCAAAGTCGTGTTTTTTTGTACATTTCAAAGTCTTTTTTTTTTGTACATTTCAAAGTCGTGCCTTTTTTCTGTAATTTCAAAGTCGTGTTTTTTGTGCATTTCAAAGTCGTTTTTTTATATACATTTCTAAGTCATGTTTTTTTGTACATTTCAAAGTATGTGCATCTGTTTTTTTTTCTTTTTCTTTTCTTTTCTTTTCTTTTTTAATTAATTACTTCATTGACTATATCCCTAAACATATTTCCCTCGTCCATTCATAAATCCCTAAATATAGTCTTATCATTCATTCATATAAATTCTTAAATATGTTTTCCGTGTCATCCATTCATAAAAATCAGAACATCCTCCTCTTTGATTAGATTTGCATAATCATTCATTCAATAACTGAGAGTGGTTAATTATTAATCTCACGCACACATCCATCCATATATTTCTAATTCACTCTCATCAAAATAATTAAATCATATATCGATCGTTATTATTATCATTATTTTTGTTATCATTATTATTGTCATTATTATAATAATTATCATTATCAGTATTGTTATCATTATTGTTATTATTATTATTATCATTATCATTATTATCATGATTATTATGATTATGATTATGATTATCATTATCATTATCATTATCATTTTATTGTTATTGCATTACCATCATCACCATCACCACCACCATCATCATCATCATCACCACATCATCATCATCATCACCATCACATCACCATCACCATCACCATCACCACCACCATCATCATCATCACCATCACCATCACCACCACCATCATCCTCATCACCATCACCATCATCACCACCATCACCATCATCATGATCATCCACCATCACCACCATCATTCACCACACCATTCATCAATCATCCATCACCACCATCATCATCCATCACCATCACCACCACC
>NW_020871273.1:50042-52542 GCF_003789085.1 Penaeus vannamei
TTCTTTGTCTCTCCGTTGGTCTGTCTGTCTCGTCTATTTATCTGGATTGTATTATTCCCTTGATGTAGGTGTCGATGGTCTGTATATCTTGTGAGCTGACTGGATTTCGGCATTCAATTCTTTTTATCTCTGTCTATTTATCAATCTATCTTTTCTTCCCTTCCTCACCTACTCCCTCTTTCTTTCTTTCTTTCTCTTTTTTCTCTCCCTCTCTCTCTCTCTCTCTCTTTCTCTCTCTCTCTCCTCTCTCTCCTCTCTCTCTCTCTCTCTCTCTCTCTCTCTCTCTCTCTCTCTCTCTCTCTCTCTCTCTCTCTCTCTCTCTCTCTCTCTCTCTCTCTCTCTCTCCTCCCTCTCTCTATCTATCTATTATCTATCTCATCTATCTATCTATCTATTCTCTTCTATCTATCTTTATCTATCTATCTATTTATCTATTTATCTATCTATTTATCTTTTATCCTATTCCTCTCTCTCTCTTCTCTCTCTCTCTCTCTCTCTCTCTCTCTCTCTCTCTCTCTCTCTCTCTCTCTCTCTCTCTCTCTCTCTCTCTCTCGAAAAGCCTTAGTCACCCTCCCAGTGGTAAGTCCCAGATTCCATTCCGGCTTGAAGTAGAAAAATGATTATAGATTCCTTCAGTGCCTTGGGCTTTCCCGCTCTCGATTTCTCTTGTTCTCTTTCCGCTTGGTCGAATACGGAGAAGAGGGGAGGGAGGAAGGAGGAGAGGAAGGAGAAGAGAGAGGGAGTGGGAGGGGGGAGGGGGGAAGGGAGAGGGAGAAGAGTGAGGGGGAGGGGGAGGAGAGGGAGTGGGAGGGAGGAGGAGGAGAGGGGAGGGGAGGAGGGAAAGAGGGAGTGGGGGAGGAAGGGGAGGAGGGGAGAAGGGGTGGAGGGAGGAGAGGGGAGTGGGAGGGAAAGGGAGAGAGGGAGTGGGGGGAAGGGGAGAAGGAGTGGGAGGAAGGGGAGCGGAAGGGTGTGAGGGGGTTAGGGAAAAGAAGGAAGGGGAAGGGAGAAAGGGAAGGAGGAGAAGGGGGAGAGGGAGAGGAGGAAGAGTGAGACAGAGAAAAAGAAAGGGCATGAGACAGACTGATAAAAGAATGAGACACACGGAATATCGACAAATGAAATATATATAATATATATATTATATATATATATATATATATATATATATATATATATATATATATGTATGTATGATGTATTCAAAACTCACAAAACGAGACGGACGTCGTCACCATCATCATTATCATGCTATAATGGCTATGCATGAGAGATGATATCGACTCCCCCCCCTCCCCCCCCCCCCCCCCCCCCCCCAGCTTCCTACCCAAGTCACCTGATCATTTTTCAGGTAAATAAGCAGGCGATACGGAATTACCTGAGGCCTATATGATAATGGTGATTATATGAATAAAGATAAGAATGATAATAAAGATGATGATGGTGATGATGATATTAGTAATGATGATAGATGGTGGGGATGATGATGATAATGATGATGATAATGATGATTATGATGATAATGATGATGATGACAATGATAAGATAAAAGGGAGAGAGAGACAGACGGCAGACGACAGTCACACAAAGAAAGATAAAGAAATAAAAGAAAAGAAATATAACCCTACCCCCCCCACCCTCCCAAAAAAATAATAAATAGTAAAAAGAAATAAAATACAAATTAGCATAGAAAAAATACCACTCGGAGTCTCCTTAACCAGCCCTAACTACCATCCTTAACCAGCCCTAACTACTATCCTTAACCAGCCCTAACTACCATCCTTAACCAGCCCTAACTTATATCCTTAACCAGCCCTAACTACCATTCCGAAAGACCCAAGAAATGAGACGACAGCGTTCAGAACTTCTTGGCAGGAGAAAGCAGAACTCGGGGTCTACCGGATACAAGAACTATGCCAATTATAGATCTAATAATGTCTCTTGTGATTCGTACTGGGTGGGGTCATTGTCTGTCTTGCGTCAGATAAGAGAGAGAGGTGTGGGGGAGTGAGGGAGAGAGAGAGAGAGAGAGGGAGAGGGAGGAGAAGAGAGAGATGGGAGGAGAGAGGGAGAGAGAGAGGAGAGAGAAGAGAGAGAGAGAGAGAGAGAGGGAGAGAGAGAGTGAGAGAGAGAGAGAGAGAGAGAGAGAGAGAGAGAGAGAGAGAGAGAAGCAGAGAGAAGAGCGAGAGAGAGAGAGAGGAATCAGAGATAAAAGCGAGAGAGAGAGAGAGAGAAGAGATAGAGAGATGGAGGGAGGGAGGAGAGAAAGCGAAGAGAGAGAGGGTAGAGAGAGGCATTGGGAAAACAAGAGAACAAGGAAAATATATCTACATTAATCTATCTATCAATCAATTAATCTATATATATGTATAATATATATATACATATAAATAACATATATATATATATTATATATATATATATATATATATATATATATATAATATATACACGCACAGGCACACACACACATACATATATGTGTGTGTGTGTGTGTGTGTGT
>NW_020871273.1:57542-60042 GCF_003789085.1 Penaeus vannamei
TAGACAGAGAGAGATAGAAATACAGTCACAGCTAGATGAATTAATAGATAGACAGACAGATAGATAGATAGATAGATAGATACATAGATAAACAGATACATGAATACACAGATAGATAGATAGACACAGAAAAGAAACGATTAGAATATTAAAAGTAACGACACTACTATCTATCGTTCATCTTATATCTATCGGTTCCTTTTGTTGTAACATTTGTCGTGTAGATTTAATGTCTTTTTAGATTCTATAAGATTTAATTTGTACATTCTATAAATTAATTTAGATGATTTAATTTGTACATTCTATAAATTAATTTAGATGTTATAAGATTTAATTTGTAGATTCTATAATTTAATTTAGATTCTATAAGATTTAGTTTGTAGATTCTATAATTTAATTTAGATGTAAGATTTAATTTGTAGATTCTATAATTCAATGTAGATGTTATAAGATTTAATTTGTAGATTCTATAATTTAATTTAGATGTTATAAGATATAATTTGATGATTCTATGATTTAATTTAGATGTTATAAGATTTAATTTGTAGATTCTATAATTTGATTTATAAGATTTAATTCGTATATTCTATAATTTAATTTAGATGTTATAAGATTTGATTGTAGTCCTATAATTTAATTTAGACGTTATAGATTGAATTTGTAGAATTCTGTATTAATCTAATTTAGATGTTATAAAATTTAATTTATAGATTCTATAATTCAATTTAGACGTTATAAGATTTAATTTGTAGATTCTATGATTTAATTTAGATTAGTTATGATTTCTTATAAGCATTTAATTTATAGATTTAAAGTGCTTATTCACTGACTTTATGGTTCACAAGACCTTTTTTATTCTATAAGAACTGGCGGTATTTCAGATTTATGGTTCAATGTGAATCAAAGAATCGGAGAATTTTAATAAACTGACGAGAGAGATGGAAGGTGACGTTGAATATACTGAGGAAAGAAGAAGATGAAGAAGAAAGAGAGGGAAAGGAAGAAGAGGAAGAAAGAAAGAGGAGAAGGATATGAAGAAGAAAGATGGAAGAGGGAGAAGAAGGTGAAGAAGAAAAAAGAAGGAAAAGAAGAAGGAGAAAGAACAGGGAGAAGAAGGAGAAGAAAAAGAACAAGAAAAGGAAGGAAAAGAAGAACACAACAATGAGAAGAAAAGAAAAGAAATAGTTAAACAGAAGAAAACCTAAGATACAAAAAGAAGAAAGACAGAAAAACAAAAGAAGAAGGATAAGAAAAAAAAAAGACAAAAAGGAAGGAGAAAGAAGAAAAAAGAAGAAGACAAAGAAAGAAAAAGCAAGAAAAGAAGAAGACAAAGAAAAAAAACAAGAAAAATGAGAAGAAGAACAAGAACGATGAAATGAGATTATCAATAAGGAATTAACCGTGGATTTAATCAGACTATAATTGAATAATTTCCCGGGGAATATTTTTACAGCTTCCGTTCCCCCTTCTTCTCTAGAGGGAAAAATAGAACTTGTAAGAAAAAAAAGCAAGTCGCTTATTGCAGATTCTTGGAAACTGCGATGGGGCCGAGTTCCCCGGTGAAGCTAATAAAACTGAAGCTGTGTGTGTAGGTTTGTGTGTGTGTGAGATTGTGTTTGGGTGTTTGTGTGTGTGTGTGTGATTGTGTGTGTGTTCATGTGCGTGTGTATGTATGTGAACGAGTGCTTGTGTGTGTGTGTTTTCTTGATTGTGTGTGTGTGTGTGTGTTCTTGAATGTGTGTGTGTGTGTGTGTTCTTGAGTGTGTGTGTGTGTGTGTTCATGTACGTGTGTGTATGAGCGAGTGTGTATGTTTGTAGTTGTATGTTCGTGTGTGTTATTGTATGCATGCATGTGTGTCTGCCTATAAACAGTTCCATACATACACAAAAAAAAACATAAACAACCCCCCAACCCCCAGCCACCCACATACACAAAAAGATGCATTACACTCATTCCCCCAATCTCTAAGCCAAACCAAAAACTCGTAATCTAAGCTTCATTCCAAACGTTTTTTTTTTTTTTTTTTCAATTCCACGAGCTACTCGCTGTAAATAACACGCATTCCTTGTGAACGAGCGAGGAAATCCTTCTTCTTCAGATCTGATTCTATTTCTTGAAGCCGTGAACAGGTCCTGACTCTCTCTGTGGGTCTTGATGTTGGTGTTATCTTTGTTATCATTATTATCAACGTGGTCAATGTTTCCTTCGTTTTTATTCTGAGTTGTAGTGGCGGTGACAGCAGAGCAGTAGTAGTAGTAGTGGTAGTACTAATTGTTGCAGTTGTAGTAGTAGTAGTAAAAGTAGTAGCAGTGGGTGTAGTAGTTGTAGTGATTGAAGTAGTGATGGTGGTAGCAGTAGTAATAGTAGAAGTAGTAGTGGGTACCGTCAGTAAAAGTAGTAAAAGTAGAGTTATAACAGTCGCTTTTGTTGTACTAGTAGTGCTAGTGGTAAAAATAAATAAAAAAATAAAAATAAAAAAATAAAATAAAATAATAAAAA
>NW_020871273.1:62542-65042 GCF_003789085.1 Penaeus vannamei
ATATATATATATATATATATATATATATATTGTGTGTGTGTGTGTGTTGTTGTGTGTGTGTGTGTGTGTGTGTGTGTTTTAAAACAAATGAATAAATGATATCTAAAAAGGAATCGTTTTTAAAGCAAATAATATATTCTCTAGATTAATAAAATTGCAACATTTCTCTCCAACATATAGATAAATGAATAAACCAACCTAGAATAAAACAGATATTTCTTAAATATATTGATATTTCCTTAAACATACAAGATTACAAATACTTTCCTCTAAACAAAAAAATAAAATATTTATCTAACAATGTTTTTTTCACCTTGCCTAAAGCCCCATCACGGCCGGTCACAACGACAATAAAATCCATAACACGACCACGTCGCCGGAAAGCCACGAGCTGATAAACGCCATACTTAGCCCTATAGAACTACACGACCAATTTCAAACATAACAAGCCCATCAACTATTCCCCTCCACACAGCAAGTTCTAGTCAGATACGGTGCGCCACAAAAGAATAAATTCCCTCTAAATAAAATCAATCTCATGAGACAAGAACAGAAAGATTGACTGCATGATCCTCGTTTATTCGCCATGAATACAAATCACACCGTAGCAATAGCGTGAACTTGCCAAGAATCTGGCCCAAGCAAATCTGCCTGCTCCGGCAATTTCTTTGCAGCACTGCAGCGTCAAGCCCCTCCCTGCGACCTTGTCGCCTACTCGACCGTTCTTTCTCACGCAGCGCCCCACGATGTACGCGCCTTATCCTTGCTGACGTCTAGCGGGAAAGGCGGAAACCAATCTTATTCATTATTCACGAATCGAGAACGACACAGAAAAACCATTAGGAGGAATTAATGGCTTTCCATCTCTATCCTCTGCCTCCCAAAGATCATCATTATCATTATTATTGTTTGCTCCATACTTTTTAATCCTCTCCGTCGAGACGTTGCTGGCTCGTCTCTAGACTTCGACCCTTTGCCTTTGTCTGTCCTGCTCTCCTTCCTTCCGTGCTTCCTCCGATCTCTACTCTGTCTTCAGCCACTTGTCTTCTTTCTGTCTTCTATGGTCTTCCTGCCTCTCCTGTGCCTATCTGAGTTCTTCCCAGCGCAGCCCCGCACTCCACTACCACACTGACCACTGCACACACAACTACACACTCGAAAACCCAATACCTCTCGACACAATCACAATCCACCTGTCCCCCGCATACCCCGTGCTACAACCCGCGCAACCGTACGCTCACGCAACACCCCCATTAATACAACGAACCTCACCTATATCCTCCACTAGTGTCTTTGTCTCTCTCATCTCTTCCACTCTCTACTCTCACTCACTCGTTCCTTCCATCATCTCTCTTCCTCTCCCTCTCTCCACCTCTCTCTCGTCTCTCTCTCCCTCTCGTCCGGCTCCTCTCTTCTCGTCTCTCTCTCCTCTCTCCTCTCTCTCCTCTGTCCTCTCCTCTCCTCTCTCTCTCTCTCCCTCTTCTCCCTCTCCCCTCTCTCTCCCCCCTCCTCTCCCTCTCCATCTATGCGATTTTATTTATCGTTCTATCATTATGTTCTAGTGTGGTTCACCGGAACCAGAAAGCGACAACTTTAACTGTCAAATTAGATATTCAGTGCAAGCACCAGAGATAAAAAAAAAAAAAAAAAAAAAAAAAACACAGAGAAAAAAAAAGACCTTTTCCTGTATTTCATCGCCAAACAAAGGCATTTGACAGAGTGCAACAGGAAGGACTTTTTGCATTGTGAGAAAGAAATGACGAACATGACAATGAGACAAGTATTTCACAATCTATTCTTGCGAACAATCAGTGTGTGTGAGATCTAGAGAAGAGGTGAGTAAATGCCGAAAAAAAAAAAAGAAAAAAAAAAAAAAAAAAAAAAAAGTAGGAAAGACAAGAACATATAGGAAAACACATAAATGAATGAAGCGAAACGGATAGAAATGGGATAGAAACTGAGTAGGAGGAATAGATAGAAATAGAACTGCGAACCGGAGTAGAAATAGAGTGAGCAAGACAGATAGAAATAGATAGAACCGGGATAGGAGAATACCCCACGATAGAGAACTGATAGGAAATAGATAAGAAACGGANAGAGAGCAAGAGGACCGAGAGGGAAAGAGCAGAGAAGGAGAGAGCAGAGAGGGAGAGAGCAGAGAGAAGAGAGAGCAGAGAGCAGAGAGTTAGAGAGCAGAGAAGGAAGAGAACAGAGAGGCGAGAGAGCAGAGAAGGAGAGAGCAGAGAGAGAGAGAGCAGAACCCCCCAAGAGGAACCAAAAAACAGGGCCAAGGGAGGGTCAGACACGAGTAATCTTCTCTTGGGAATGGCTCTGTTTCTCATTTCATTTTTGTTCTCTCTTTTTTTTTTTTGCGGTCCCGCCTTAGTTCCGGGTGACGTGCGCCGACCTCTGTTATCGCCGCCTCTAGAGCCTAACAAATAGGCCTGCAGAAGGAAAAAAAAATATGGAAGAAAACTCCCGGAGGAAATTTGCATAAATA
>NW_020871273.1:70042-72542 GCF_003789085.1 Penaeus vannamei
GTTCGGTGTGTGTGTGGTGTGTTTGTCTTTGTTTGTGAGTGTGTGTGTAGTTGTGTTGTGTGTGTGTGTTGTGTGTGTCTTTGTTTGTGAGTGTGTGTGTAGTGTGTGTGTTGTGTGTGTGTGTGTGTGTTGTTTTGTTGTGATTGTGTTGTGGCTGGTGTGTTGAGTTGTGGGTGTGTGTGTCTGTTTGTGTGAGTGTGTGTAGTGTGTGTTTGTCTTGGTGTATTTGTCTTTGTTTGTGAGTGTGTTAGTTGTGTGCGTGTTCGTGTGTGTGTGTGTGTGTGTTTGTCTTTGTTTGTGAGTGCGTTGTGTGCGTGTGTGTGTGTCGTCTTGTCTGCGTATGTGTGTTATGCTTGTATTTGCGTTTATGTTTGTCTGTGTGTATCTATATATATGTGTATGTGTGTATGTATGTGTGTGTGTGATAATACTCTTCATACCAGTTAACTCTTTTTGATATGTCTGAAGAGGAGAATTGTTTACTCGAAACGTCACGGGTTCAGTGTAGCCTTTCTCGTCATTACCGAAATCATTTCATTTTTGTGTACTTATGATATCGATAAGCAGATAGACAGCTTGATAGAGAGAGAGATAGACAGACAAAAGAGAAAAAAGAAATAGACAGCTTGATAGAGAGACAGACAGAGAGAGAGAAAGAGAGGCAGACAGACAGAGAAAAAGAGATAGACAGACAGAAAGAGACAGAGACAGAGAAAGATAAACAGACAGACAGACAGATACAGAAAATGATAGACAATCAAAGACAGAAAATGATAAACAAACAGACAGACAGAAAATGATAGCAAACAAACAGACAAACAAGACAGAAAATGATAAACAAACAAACAGACAATCAAAGACAGAAAATGATAAACAAACAGACAGAGAAAGACAGAAAATGATAAACAAACAGACAGAGAAAGACAGAAAATGATAAACAAACAAACAGACAGAGACAGAAAATGACAAACAGACAGACAGACAGACAGACACATAGGCACTGCATACCTACCCCCATGCATACTGTGCTTGCATACCGTTGCTTCCCCCTGGCGCTCCTCCTCTTGGCAAGCAGCGGACCGATCCAAATTCAGACACATTTTCCTTTCAACCAAGCAGACAGGGCGGCCGGCCCTCCTTCGCGTCTTCTCGTCCTTTTTCTCTTCTTCCCTTTCTCTTGCTCTCCTTCTCTTCCTCTCTTTCCTCTTGCTCTCCTTCTCTCTTTCTCTTGCTCTCCTTCTCTTCCTCTCTTTCTCTTGCTCTCTTCCCTCTTTCCTGTTCCTCTCTTCCTCTCTTTCTTTCTCTCCTTCTCTTCCTCCCTTTCTCTTGCTCTCCTTCTCTTCTTCTCTTCCTCTCTTCCTCCCTTTCTCCTGCTCTCCTTATCTTCCTCTCTTTCTCTTCCTTCCCTTTTCTTCCTCATCCTTTTTTCTCTGCCTCCCTTTCTCTTGCTCTCCTTCTCTTCCTCTCTTTGTCTTCCTCCCCTTTCCTTCCTCATTTTTTCCCCTCTTCCTCTCTTTCTCTTCTCTTCCTCATCCTTTTTTCTCTTCCTACCTTTCTCTTGCTCTCCTTCTCTTCCTCTCTTTCTCTTCCTTCCCTTTTCTTCCTCATCCTCTTTTCTTCCTCTCTTTCTCTTCTTCCCCTTTTCATCCTCCTTTGCTCTCCCTCCCCTTCCCTTCCTCTCTGATTCCTGACCTTCACCCTTCAACTTCATCAGTGACCTTCACGTCTTTGACCTCTCTCTCTCTTCCCCTTCCCCTCTTTCTCTCTGTGTTATTCTCCTTTGTCTCTGTTTCATTCCCATTTCCTCTAATTGGCCTTTTCCTTTTCCATCTTTTCCTTTTTTCTGGTTCTCTTCTAGTTCTCTTCTTCGTTCTCTTCCGGTTTCTTCCCCCTTCAGTGTCTCCTTTTCTCTTCTGTTCCAATCTCTCTATCCTCTCTTTTCCTCCTTTCCCCTTATTTTGACTCTCTCCATTTTCTTCGTCTTCCATTCCCCTTTCTTCCTTCCTCCTTCCCTCTACCTCTCTTTCCTCGCTGTTCCCCATTTCTCTCTCCTCCTGCAGCCTCTCTCCCATCTCTCCATTCCTATTACTCCTTTCTCTCCCTTCTTCCTTCAATCTTTCTCTTCCCCTTCCCTCTCCTATCTCTCCTCTCTCCCTATCCCGCTTCTCTCCTACACATCCTTTTTTCTCTTTTCTTTGCTCCCCTTCCCTCTACCCCTCTTATCCCCTACTACTTTCCCCCCTTCCTCTCTTCTGCCCCTTACTCGCAACCCCCTCCCCCTCCTTTCTCACTTCCCCATCCTCTCTCCCACCTTTTCCCCCACCTTCACCCCCCCCACCTCCTGCCCTCTCCTCTCCAAACTCTCCCTTTCCCCCCACCTCCTGCCCTCTCCTCACCTCTCCCCCACCTCCACCTCCTCCTCTCCTCCACCTCTCCCCCACCTCCACCCCTGCCCTCTCCCCCCACCCTCCTGCCCTTTCCCCCCCCTCCCCTTTCTCCC
>NW_020871273.1:83950-93950 GCF_003789085.1 Penaeus vannamei
AGGAAAGATCCTCGATGAAGCTCTGTTTTTTTCCAAGGCCCGAGAAGCAGCTGAGAGGCCCTTGCGCGTCCTCTCGCCTCCTGCTCTGTCCTTTGTGATCTTTTCTTTATTTCGTCCCGTCTTGTTGTATTGGTGTTATCTTTTTTTTCTGTGTGTCTTTCTGTTTGTTTGGGATTTTTTTTTTTTTTTCTGTTTTTTGTTTTTTTTTTTTTTTTTTTTTCTGTCCCGGTCCTTTCTTCCTCTTTTTCTCCTCGCTTCTCTATCTTTCTCCTTTTTCTTTCTTTCTCTCTGTTCTCCTCTCTCTCTTCTCGCTCTCTCTCTCTCTCTCTCTCTCTCTCTCTCTCTCTGTCTCTCTCTCTCTCTCGCTCTCTCTCTCTCACGCTCTCTCTCTCTCTCTCTCTCTCTCTCTCTCTCTCTCTCTCTCTCTCTCTCTCTCTCTCTCTCTCTCTCTCCTCTCTCTCTCTCTCTCTCTCTCTCTCTCACTTCTCTCTCTCTCTCTCTCTCTCCTCTCTCTCTCTCTCTCTCTCTCTCTCTCTCTCTCTCTCTCTCTCTCTCTCTCTCTCTCTTCTCTTCTCTCTCTCTCTCTGTCTCTCCTCTCTCTCTCTCTCTCTCTTTCTCTTTCTCTCTCTTCTCTCTCTCTCTCTCTCTCTCTCTCTCTCTCTCTCTCTCTCTCTCTCTCTCTCTCTCTCCTCTCCTCCTCTCTTCTTCCTCTCCTCTCTCTCTCTCCTTCTCCCTTCCTCCCAATTGCTCTCCTTCGCACGGTTTGCAGGACCAGTTGCACAAGCGAACGGGTTATAGTACTGAAGGATTTTTAACCCTGGGTATCCTCGAGCAAAAAAAAAAAAAAAAAGAAAGAAAAAAGAAAAAAAAAATGCGTTAGGAAGCTTTTCCGCACTTATGTCATTGTTTTATGACATGCAATGTTCATTTTCATTTCTTTCATTTTATTCCTTTTATTTAGAATTTTAGCTACGGATAATATACTCTCTATCTTTATATTTCGAATTTCCTTAATTACTCATCCATCTTCATAATCTTTTTTATCCTTTTTTCGATTCTTAATTACTCATCTACCTTTTATCATATCATTATCATGTTTTTTCCAAAGTGGACGGTTTTTTCTTAATTACTCATCTACCTTTTATCATTATCATTATCATTTTTTTTTTCAAAGTGGACGGTTTTTCTTAATTACCCATCTATCTTTTTATCATTATCATTTTTTTTCAAATGGGGGGGGGTAACGCCGGTAAGCTCTAACCAGCATCTATGACGTAATTTAGATAAATAGTTCCCAGGGGGTTAATAAAAAAAAAGGACATGCTATCAAAAGTGAGCATAATTACCCCATTACGACCAAAGTTTGGTTCATTTTCATACTTAATCGCCTTCTCGTAAACAGGAGGGGGTAAGGGGGAGGAGGGGTGGGGGGTGGAGGAAGGGTCATATAAACACCAGAAAGTAATTATAAATGCACCGTGATTACCATGACCATTTCTGAATGATAATGTCAATGGATGATAATGTTTCAACGTCGTCTAACGGGACACAGGAGGCTCGTCGGTGAATATTTATGACCTTAAAATGAAGTGTGTGATACTAAGTGGTCCTGATAATCCGATTGGCATAGGCGTGATTATCCTGATTGTCATGCGATTGGTTTGATTATTTTAGTTTCCATTTCGTGATTTTATCATTTCGTGCTCTTTACGTTTTTTTCTTTTCTCTTTCTCTCTCTCTCTTTCTTTTTATAGTGTTTGTATATTTTATTCATACGTAATCAAAAAGAGATTCTTTAATCTCTTAGTTTGCAGAAATTTCAATCCAAGTCACATAATTATTTTCAGGTATAATCTAACTCAATCAAAGACACAGTACGATCATATATAGGTTGATTCTCTCTGTCTGTGAATTCATCTTCTATTCACTCCCATGTTTTTTTTTTTTTTTTTTTTTTTTTTTTTTTTTTTTAAGTGACTTGAAAATAGTGAAACAAAATAATTCATGAGTTTACTTTTGGGGGAAAATTCTCGATCAGCGACATGAAACCGATATTGCATAAGCTACACATCATTCATTTATGCAGTAAATTCATACTTGCATATTCCTTTGTTCCTGATATAATGCGAGGCATGACTATTCATCGAATTTATCATATCTATCTCTATCTCTATTCATTATTTGTCTATCTATCTATTTATCTATATATTTATCTGTCTGTCTGCCTGTCTATCTTCATCTATCTATCTATCTATCTCTATCAATCTATCTATCTGCCTATCTATCTATCTATATGATACCTATCTATCTACCTCTATCTATCAACCCATCCATCTATCTCTCCTCCTTCTCCCTCTCCTTCTTCTTCCTCCTCCTCTTTCTTTCTCCCTCTCTCTCTCTCTGATCTTCGTACACCGCAGCTACTCTCGTGGATTATGTGATTCTGTCGCCATAAAAGGCATCTGTATCATTCTCCGGGTGTCTGTACTCTCTCGGTAATGGGCTGGCGTGGGCGTGCGGGCGTGTGGGCGTGCGGGCGTGCGTCGGGTAGCTATTTTCTCGTTGGAAATTCACTTCTGGACTGCTGTTGTTATGAGTTCCTGGTGTCTGTGAGTGTGTGTGTGTATTTTCTTTCCCTTTCTTCTTCTTTTTTGATTCCTTCTTCTCCATCTTCTGTTTTGTTTGTTTGTTTGGTTGGTTTAGTTTTCTTCCCTTCGTCTTCTCTCCCTGCTTTCTCCAATCTTCCAGCCTTCTTCTCTCGTTTCTTACTCTTGCTTTTTTCTACCTTCTCTTTCTGTATCTTGTCTCATCTTTCTCGTTTTCTTCAACTTGTCTGATCCTTCCTTTTTTTTACAAGTTTCCCTCCTTCTCCCCTTTTCTCTTATCCTTCTTTTTCTTATTTCTTTCCTTGTGCTGTCCGATTGCCTTGCAGTCAATGATTGCGCGTGGGGGTATGGATGGGGGAAGGGGAGGGGATGAGGCATGAGATGGGGGGGGTGGAGATGAGATGGGGGGGGAGTGAAGGATTGGGGCGTGGTGGGGGGGGCGAAGGCGGTTCATGCAACCCGAAAAAGGATCAACTGAGGCGTTTGTGAGCCATCAAAGCAAAACATCACAGAACTCACATTAAAGATATGAACTTTTGGAGGAGTTATTACAATAATTTTTTTCTTCTTCTTCGTTTTGTTTTGTGTCTTTTTTTTTTCCTCAAGACGTGATGTCCACCGATGAAACCCTTGCAACGTCATGCAACCGGAGTGAGATTGCGCCGCATCACACTTCAAGAAGCCATCTGTTGAAACCATCTGGCCTCGAGATGCAGTGCAACATGGCACGGGAACTTTTGCGTGCTGTCGTCGACGTGAATATCCGATGAGAACGTGAATCGTGTCTTTCGTGTTGCAAATTGCCACTCTTTGACCAGTGCCATTCGTGTGACTCTGTGGCCCACATGTCTACCTCATCGCCTCCTTACACGCAACATGGCGCATCTACATAATGACTTAGTCCATATCTACCTCGCAAAAATCTCGTTTCTAATTTATGATTTGTTGGTTCTACGCCGGTTCTGTTATCTACGTAAGTTATGCTTCGTTTAAGAGAACACACAGGTTTACATGCTAATGAGATAGCATCTACCCTGTCGCTTATCACCTTGATATCACGTCCGCATGTTGATAAGACATCGTAGAGTCGAATTTTTGCTTTTTTAAAACATGAAATTTTCTTTATATAATATCATATATGTAGGTGGTACCCCTCTCCCTCCCCCCCCCCCCCTTCTCCCCCACCTAGCCTCCGTCTTACGTCACACTTTTCACTCTGATATAAAGCACAAAAGGAAAAAAAAAAAAAACATTTTTTCCCTCTCCATCTTTGTTCTGCGTGCGTGTGTTGTCACTCACTCAATGCCAAGGATTTTTTTACGTCATCCTCCTTTGAAAATCCTCGACAAAAGTGCCATGGTCGGATGTACTCCGTTTTCACATCTTGGCGAGAGGGACAAGAAAAAAAAAATCTAAAGAAAAGTAAGCCAAAAATAAACAAAGCAGACATTCAGATATGTCGTTGAAAGGGAAACACATGTCGCCTTCGTCTTTCCGGCCACTTCGCTACAACGGTTTTAACGGCTTTTATCGATCGCGGATTTTAAATTTGAACTCCGTGGTTGTCGTTTTCCCAAATTTGCATATTCGTTATCCAACGCAAGCGCAGATTGTGGCCAAAAAGTAACAAGAGTTTTTGCCTAGAGTTTTGATTTTATGCGTATGTGTTTTTGATGTTGGAATGTATATGTGTGTGTGTTATGTATGTATGTGTACGAGCGCTTATGTGTGTATGTGTGTGTGTGTGTTTGTTGTGTTTGTGTATGTGTGTGTGTTTCTGTATGTGTGTGGTGTGGACAATGTGTCAATGTATATGTTTTTTGGTACATGTGCGTGTATGAATTGAATAGAAGTTTAGGTTGATGCAGTAGGAGATTACATACACATCTATGATAGCTATCGTGCCCATAATAATAGCAATTGAAATGTACTCGTGAATAATTTGATATACAGGATGATAGGCCGGTTTCGCTTTGCAGTTTAACTTAAAAGCCAAATACGGATTTTTTTAGCACTTTTAGCACGGCAAAAACATTTCTTTTTACACGCGAACTATATTCACTGGGATGACAATTCACCCTCTACCAGTGATACACATATTCTGAACATCCTTCTTCTTCTTCTTCTTTTGTCTACTTTCACTTGCTTTATGTATTTTAGAATGTTATTATTCATAACTGTTGCTTTTCTTGTTTTATTGTATTTTTCTATAGTCATCCTAAAAATAAATTTTCTTTGATTATCTTTAAGAGACATAGAAAACGAAGTCCCTTGATTCGTCAGATAAACGAATAATTTTCTGGTCTGTTTCCATTGGTCATATCTTAAAACAGTAAAATAAATACAATTGGAGACCTTTCCTACAATTCTTGTATCTATCCTGCATTATTTGAAAAATCCCAAGTTATATACAATGTCCTGATTAAGTTAAAAAAAAAAAAAAAAAAAAAAAGTCTATAACTTGATTAATTTTCTGTTTTCAGAATCGAGGGAATCATGGGATCTTATAGCAGATATTCATGCTTTCTGATTATAGGTACGTATAGCCATATGATTTCGCTGTGTCCTTACTACAATACCCTAACATTATAATGTAGATATATTGTTATTTTTAGCTGTTAGATCAGTATCTGCAACAGTATCGTGACATAAATTCACAGACCTCATCTTCTCTCTCCCCCGCTACGGTCGAACTCAACCCCCCCCCCCATAATATATGTATATATACATATATAACGTGAGATGTTCAAATTTTCTTTCTTTCTATATCTATTTTTATCTTTATTTTATATTATTTTTTTTTTGGGGGGGTTATCTAGTCGAAAATTAATGTGTAACGCACTACTGTTGCAGAATAACAGCAACTACAACAATAATGATAATGATGATGATGATGAAAATTAATATTGATAATAATAATAATAATAATAATAATAATAATGATAACAATACGGATGATAATAGTAATGATGATAAAAATAATAAGAATAATGACAATAACAATAATAACAACATATTCCCTTGCTTATCCACGTTACTTTTCCTCAGGTGTGGTGCTAAGGTCAGCGGGAGGACAGAAGGAAGCCAGTGACCTCTCCTCTCTGCAACAGTCTCCTTCCTTGCCTTCGTCCTTGCAACACGCTGCGTCTCTGGAGGAGGACCTTTTAGCCTCGGACTCGACGATTCAGCAAGTCATTGATGCTGAATTCTTCAAGACGCAGAAGGTGAGATCGAGAGAACGGGAGGAAACGGAGGATAGCGGGAAGGGAGAGAAGGGGAAGGCGACGAAGGAGAAGCAAAAGGAGAGGAAGGTAAAAAGGAAGACGGGCGACCAGCGAGATGCGAAGGAGAGCCTGGGAGAGGGGCACGAGGTGTACGTCCTGCAAGAGTCCCGCCAGTTCACGGGCGTCGGGCGGCCCACGTCGCTCCTCCCGCCGAACACGACCGGCCGCAGGAGACTCACGCCGTCGCACCACAACAGGACGCGGGTCTTTTCCTCGGACCTCTCCGCCTCCTCCGCCAAGCACAAGTCGCTGAGTGAGCTGCTCCTGCAGGAGGGGACGGCGGCGAGACACCAGAGGAGGAGCCCCGCCACCCTCGCCCCGCCCGTGTACAAGCCGGGTCCCGCCGTCGTTAAGTTCGCGCCGGACCTCGACGACCTCAGGAAGGCGGGCCTCGTGGGGCAGCTCGAGATAAAGAAAGTGACGAAGGGAAAGACGATTGAAGACGGAGAAATCAGCGAGAGAATACAAAAACTAGGAAGGAAAAGAAATTCAGAGACCGAAACAAAGATCCCAGATTACGTATCCAGCACGACGTTCAGACCCAAGTTTGTCTACAAGGATGTCGGGACACAGAGCAAGAAAATTTCGACCTTCGACGGGGTCTCCGAAGAAATGGCTCTCTACGTGGAGACGGCGCAAAGCCCGACGTACTCCCTCTCGCCGCAGGCCTTGCGCAGGCACCGGCGCATTGGGCCGCAAAGCCTCGACCTCAGACAGTACAACCTCTCCTCGCAGGGACCCGATCTGACCGCCGGTGTCGGTGCCGCTGCCCTTCGCCGACAGCAGTTCGTCAGCCAACGCCTGTCGCCGACTTCATCCTCGTTCATCCCTCCCGTGTCGCCCCTCTCGGACCGGAGCGCCGCGCCTCGGGGGAACCGACAGTCCCTTCGGCCGCTCGTGATCGTGGCGACGCCTCGGCCAGTCCTCACGCCCAAGACGTATGCGCTGGACTCGACGACGCCGAAACCGCGCTCGTCGACGCGGCCTTTGAGAGCCTTCGACGTGCGGGCGCGCGAGAGAGTCGACCTGACGCTCGCCTCGCCCGCGCCTTCGCCCTTCTACGAACCCGCGGCGCTCTCCCGCCGCCTTTCTCGCCCCTTCCCACCCCGCCTCCCGCCGACAACTATGTCCCTCCCCCTCAGCGCCTTCCCCCCCACCAGCTGCCCCCACGCGGACTGACTCCTCCCCACGAAGAGAGCATCTTTCCTCCTCTTCCTCCATCTCACTCCAGTGGGTCTTATTCTCCTCCTCCACCTCCGTTCCCTCCTTCATCGCCACGTCCTCCTGTTTCCCCTCCTTTCCTGCCCACCTCTCCGTCTCCTCCTCCCTTACCGCCTTCCTCCTTCCCTCCTCCTCCTCTTTTTCCTCAAGAATCTCGTCCTCTTCCCTCTCCTCCTTCTTCCTTCCCTCCTCCACCAAGTTTCCCTTCGGAATCCAGTCCTCTTCCTTCATCTCCTCCTTCTTCCTTCCCTCCTCCTCCAACTTTTCCTTCATCTCCTCCTTCCTCCTTCCCTCCTCCTCCAACTTTTACTTCAGATTACATTCCTCCTACATCTTCTCCTTCTTTTCCTCCTCCCCCAAGTTTTCCTTCGGATTATCGTCCTCCTACGTCTCCTCCTTCTTCCTCCTTTCCTCCTCCTCTTCTTCCTCCTTCCCTCCCTCCTCTTCCTCCTTTCCTCCTCCTCCCTCTTCTTCTTCTACTTCTCCTCCTTCTTCCTCCTACTCTCCTCCTCCACCAAGTGTCCCTTCTCAGTACCGCCCTCCTCTTCCCTCCCTCTCTACTCCTCCTCCTTCAGTTCTTCCTTCCTTCCTCCTCCGCCTAAACCCTCCTTTCCTCCTCCTTCTTCAGCTCTTCCTCCTCCCCGCCCTCCCTTCCCCTCTTACCCTCCTCCTCGCCCTCTTTACTCCTCCTTCCTCCTCCTACTTCCACTCCCTTCCAATCGTCAACGCCCTTTTCATCAACATTTTCTCCCTCTCCATCACCACTTCCCTTTTCACCATTTCCTCCTCGATCGCCCTTCCCATTTATTACGTCCTTGTCATCTACCCCTCGTCCTCCTCCCTTCTCCTCCTCCCCTCCTCCTCAAAGGGGCCCGCCAAACCTCTTCCTCAACCCTACTTACACTCCTCCACGCCCACGACCCCCACCGACGCCCCCTAACAGCAGGCCCCTTCAGGTATATGACGCCCCACGATTCTCCACGCCCTTCGCGCTCCTTTCGTGCCCGCAATTACCCCCGTCCCCCTTCTCCCCACTGGCGCCCCCTTCCCCTCGCCCCACCCACATACCCGCCCGCGCCCACTCCCCGTCGTCCCCACCAACATACCCGCCCGCCGCCCACTCCCTGTCGTCCCAACCCGCACACCTGTTCCTTCGCTGGTGTCACCTGGTCTTGGGTACGAGAGGCCCGTCTACGCGTCGTCGTCGCCGCCGCCGAAGCCACCTACTTTCTATGAGGTGAGAGGTCCTTTTCTCAGCGAGACTTACTGAGTGTGTGTGTCTAGTGTGTGTGTGTTGTGTGTGTGTGTGTGTGTGTGTGTGAGTGTTGTGTGTTTGTGTGAGTGTGTGTGTGTGTGTGTGTTGTGTTGTGTTGTTGTGTGTGTGCGTGTGTGTGTGTGTAGGTGTGTTTGCAGAAAGATTCATAGATACATACATGGATAAAGGAATGCATAGATAAAAGAACAGATAGATTGAGATAGATTAATTGATTGATTAATAGGGATAGGGATAGATAGATAAATAGACGGATAGACAGTTCGATAGACAAATCGATAAGCAATCTTTCCCTTTATCTCGTTAAACAATGAAAACCTCAAAAACTCGAAATATTTGTAGAATTAAAGGCCCAGTAACTAGGGAGGGAGGGAAGCAACACACAACTAACTCTGGATTTGATTTTCGAGAGAAAGGGGTAGGGGGGGGGGGCATTCCTCCCCTCCATTGCTTAAGATGCAAGCAGGAAGAGATGGTAGATTCACACGGACGTCTGGATAGGGCGAGTGGCGCTAATCGGGTGCCTTTCTTGTAGAAGGAAATTCTTCGTCGGGTGAAATTGCTTCTTTAGATGATCCAGAAAACTACAGACTGTGAGATGAAAAAAGGAGATGTAGCTTGGCAATTTATATGCAAATGATTTTTCTTTTTCTATCGTGTTCTCTCTCTCTCTCTCTCTCTCTCTCTTTCTCTCTCTCTCTCTCTCTCTCTCTCTCTCTCTCTCTCTCTCTCTCTCTTCTTTCTCTTTCTCTCTCTCCTCTCTCTCTCTCTCTCTCTCTCTCTCTCTCTCTCTCTCTCTCTCTCTCTCTCTCTTCTCTCTCTCTCTCTCTCTCTCTCCTCTCCTCTCTCTCTCTCTCTCTGTCTCTGTTTCTCTTTTCTCCCAATTCACTACTTTATCAAAGAACGTCATTTTCCTATGATGAATTATGCAGAACCACTTCCCCTTCTACTCTTCTTTCCTCCCCTCGACACTTTATTCATCTATCTACGCTTTTATTCACCTCTATTCTTCCCCCCCCCCCCAGAGCGTCGGAGGAATCCCCGGAGTTCCTGGCAAACCCCATAAGGATTACCCGATGTACGCAACCATCCCCGACACCACATTCTCGTGCAATGGCCGCATCACGGGTTACTACGCCGATCCTGAGGCTCGGTGCCAGGTAAGTTGCAGCCTCCCTTTCGACGTTGCAGGTCTGGGGCAGGTAAGTTGCAGCCTCCCTTTCGACGTTGCAGGTCTGGGGCAGGTAAGTTGCAGTTCGACGTTGCAGGTCTGGGGCAGGTAAGTTGCAGTCTCCCTTTCGACGTTGCAGGTCTGGGCCAGGTCGAGTGGGGCAGGTAAGTTGCAGCCTCCCTTTCTCATTTATTCTCATTCATACCTGTCTTCTACATGTCCCATACATCTATTCTCATTTATTCTCATTCATACCTGTCTTCTACATGTCTCATACATCTATTCTCATTTATTCTCATTCACACCTTGTCTTCTACGTGTCTCATACATCTATTCTCATTTATTCTCATTCATAGTCTTCTACGTGTCTCATACATCTATTCTCATTATTCTCATTCATACCTTGTCTTCTACATGCCTCATACATCTATTCTCATTTATTCTC
>NW_020871274.1:0-2500 GCF_003789085.1 Penaeus vannamei
TATATATATATATATATATATATATGTACTTCTTCCACTGTACCTAGTGGAATGAAGTGCCTTGAATATGAATTTGAATTGAGGCTAACACACATACCCAGACACACGCACGCACAAACACAAACACACACAGTGTGCACGTATGTGTTCTATCCAGATATAGTAATAATAATCATAATAAGGATAACAGTACCATATAATCAGAAACAATGTTATTGTGCCCGGATTCCAGGGATACAACACACACGCGCGCGAAAGTGCCAAAATTGTTTGGTTGCGAAATATCCGAAATATCGGTATTTTCCCGTGCTTTTCCACCGCTACGGTTTTCCATTTACTACTTATTTCCGCACTTGAGGCAAATGCTGACAGACACATGGACGTATTTGGGTTTATTGATTATATCAATTTACCCGTGTGTGTGTGTACCAGTACCACCGATCAGGTTCAAATTACTAGTCTACCTCATGAATTTTTGGTGCTTGTATGAATTAATACTCAAAATCCATAATAAAAAAAAAAAAAAAAAAATAATAATAAATAGATAAAAAAGAAATGAAAGAGAGAAAGGAAAGAACGAGTTCTAAGGATAAGCCTTAACCGTTTGTGATGCAGAGTACGTCATAAGCCAATCCGCGAACGCCACCGGATGCATCAACTGTGCTTACAAAAACGCTTGCGGGAAAGTCCAAGGTTGGTTCCCTTCGAGTTGCCACCGATTGTATATTGCACGAACGCTATTTACAGCGAAGAGGTTACCAGATGTGTTATTTATTGCCCAAGCATATTGTTTCCAGTTGTTTAGTACTAATAGAGAGGGACATTTTTAAAAGTTATTTCCCCGTGAAGACAGGTTCCCAAGGCATTGCTTTTGAAAAGATAAAGGTCTCCCAATGCTGCGATTTCCTTGTTACATAAAAAAAACTAGATGCAAAAAATAAGGCCTTTTCACACCCCTATACCCACACACACATTGGTTTGAAAATAATCCCCGTCACCATAATTATCAACAATAACTTCGCCATCATTTTAACAGTACTATCACCATCATCATCATGCAGTCATGTTGCTTGTAAAGGCAACCAGCAAGCACTACATCCATAAGAAGGGAGAGAAAAATATATTTTGTACTTGCACAAAACCATACATAAAGTGTTCATTTTATACGAATTTCCCAGAATTAATGTTTTTAGTCTCCCCAACGTCGATTTTAACTCTCACTCGACCACAATGTTTACATTTTGAACCGACCGCATTTTTCCTCCCATGATATTCTTCAGCCGTCGCGACGAACTCCGTAATTATAGATTTATCCTTGGTGCTGTTTTTATTCCTAAATAGAACTTACATCATGTTGAAGAGCCATTGTTGTAGATTAAAGCCTGAAACAAGAGGGGGAGGTATTGGGAAAAGAACTGGGAGCAAAAACTCTCCCAAAGCACTGATGACCTAGAGTAAAGTGATTCTAAAACGCTGACTAACAGCTTCTTTTTTCTTCCTGGTCAAATTATCACACGGGGAAGCGGGGGTGAAGCGAGAAAGATGTGCGTTTATGTATATATTTTTTTCCTGTTTTAGTAGCAATTTGTTAGTTGCGATGATATGACTGTAGTTAATGGACTGATGTGTACCGCTGTAGAAGGAATGTTGAAGGAATAAAGGGGTAGAGGTTGATGGGTCGTGATGGTTGTGGTAATTGCTTGTTACCTGGTAGTGCTTATCGCGTTAGTAGTTCTGGCGCTGTTATAATGAAAATAAAAAAGTCTCTCAATTTGTTGCAACCGATACCTGAAAACATTAAGAACATGGAAGTGGATAATCAAATTTGAATGCAGTTGATCAAATTTATATATACTCGAGATTCACACTTCTACAATACCTTTACGTCTACGAGTACATCGAACCTCCTTAAAATATACAAAGGCGGTAAAGGACATCCATCTCCTCCCCTTAAAAAAGTGTACGTGACGTCACTAAGAACCGCTCCACACGCCCCGAGGCCGCCCTGCGCCACCTTGTTCAAACTGACCGACACAGCCGCCTCGCCACCGCCTCCACCCCTCCTTGCAACCTTCTCGGGGGATTAGGGGGAGGTCCTGTTACACCATCCTAGACGCCTACACACACACACACACACACACAGAGGCTGGACATTGTCTAATGATGAGGGAGCGAGATCGAGACAGTACAACGGAGGGAGGCGGAGAAAGGAGGTACGGAGGGATGAGGAAGGGAGAAGAGAGAAGAGAAGGGGAGGAAATAGGAGATAGAAAATAGAAGGTGAAGGGATGAAAAGGAAGATAGGAAAGAGAAGGAAGGAACAAAGAGAGACTGGGAGATAAAGACGGAGGGTACGAGTTGAGGATGAAGTAGAAGGTAAAAGATAGGGAAAACAGGAAGAGAAGAGGGAGATGGAGAAGATTACTATATACATATACATATATATACATACATATATATATACATACATACATACACACACACACACACACACATTTAT
>NW_020871274.1:7500-15000 GCF_003789085.1 Penaeus vannamei
CTGTCTCTGCCATAAGAGTTCAGAGTAGCTTCTCTTCAAGCTGTTGGGAATGCTTTTGAAGTGTAGACAGCGCAGCGCATTTCCCGCCGATGTCATCATTCTTTCCCAAACTCCACCCATATGGCTAAAGTGAGCTTACATTTATTTAAAAGAATTATCGTCAGAGTTCATTTTTACCGTCTAGTGATGTTGGAGTTATCCATTTTCTGTATGGTCTTTTCCAGTTCAGTTTTCCCTCCAATGAAGTTCCCTTATAGGACTTCTGCAAATGAAACTGTGATAAGGATTTAAGAAAGTCAGCAGCCATACTTGTTGCACCTTCAATATGGACTGCTCTTGAGGCAAGGCGCGTGGAAAGATTAACTCTGCATCTCATTTCCTATCTTCCTTGTCGGATATAATAAGGACCAAAATAATACACAACACTAGAGGTGAAAGGGAGGGAGGGGGGGAGGAGGATTCTTCAAGCCTTTCCACTGGCCATTCTTTAACCACAAGTTGCACCTCTATGCTTACGACATACCACACACTTCATAATATTTTTTAAGGCAGTACCTCCTCCCCCCAAGATCCAGTATCCAGCCTGTCATCTAGCATTCAACGTTATGCCTCGTTCTGAATAACGCACCTTTTCATGATAATACTTGATCATTAAACTAGTTGCATAGCGAGATAGCAGGACTAAGATGGGATGTTTTACCTTGTCCGAAATATGTGATCTCTTCAGGCATCCACCTGATCAAGCGATTTTCGTCGAGGAAGGGATCTAAAGTGTATAGTTGGCTCTTTCTACTAACTGCGTTTATCTTATCTCTTTGCTTTCCTCTAAATACATATAGTTCTTTACTGAAGGCTTCAGCTTGCACCTTTTGAAGAATTATTCGAGTTGCTTGATCCATTTCCCAAACACTTATAGGACAGTTTCCTTTGTTCTATTAATCTGTCAGTTCCTTTATAATAACTTTCTTGCTGTGCTTCAGAAGTATATATATGGGCGAGGAAAAACGGTGTCCGGCTTTCTTGTCTGAATCAAAATCTTGGAAGGAAAAAAAATGGATATCAGGATATGCTCAGCTCGTTTTCAAATATTCTGATTAGATAATATTAACTGAATCAGAGAAAAATGAAGCAAGCTGTTAAAGAGCCTAAGCTAGGCCAACAACTAAATTTTTTTTGGGCATCACTTCCTACATTTTTTATGTTACTAAGATTATCATGATACCAATGAAATATTAATCACTCTCAGAGTACATTATGATTTCATTATTGTAGCAAAGAGTGTAACAGGAAACGCATTTTTTCAGGAATAGCCATTTACAAAGTTTTTTTTCTGCCTTTTGAAGAAAATAAAAGGTATACAGAAATATATCAGATCTTCGGCAGTGTACGGGCTTGAAGTAAATAATAAAGTATTTACAAAGGCTCAGTACGTTATCTTTGCAGCTCGTTCCAGTCTGCTGATAAATTTGTCACTGTACGGATCTATACCACTGATTATGGCATTCTTTCTCTACCATTATTTTGCAAATGGTCTAAGACCACTGTATTTTTGCAGCATCTGATCGAATTATCATAATTGTGAACATGAAACCGCAGATATTTTTAATAAAAGCTTGCATGGCCTCCAATATGGCCTTCTTGGCATGTTCAAGGGCATCTCTGTTGTTTTGTGTAGCTTCTGCACGCTTTTTCATCGTTTTGTAGAATTCTGGCTTCGTGATATTCAGTTTTTAAAACATAAATTCGCCTTTTTAGAAGTTGTCAGTCTGTACAATCTGAATGCCTCCAACACTGCGGCGCATCCGGGACTTTAGTGTATCTATGACGTCAGCAAAGTGCAAAAACTTTACAGGCCTATATGTGTGCTGTGTTGGCGCAGCGGTATGGTGCTGGTCCAGCAATCTTGCGGACCTGCGTTCAATCCCACGCCCGGCCAGTGAGTGGCATCCCCGGCCATTCCTTGCACACAGGGGAGATTTGGGCAAAATAAACATTATGTCACAGCAAAGAATATCCATTGTAACAAATGAAATTAAAACTAAATATAAAAATATAATATAAATATATATCTATTTGGCCGTAACATATATATACACGCACATATACATATATATGTATATATATATGTATATATATGTATATATATGTATATATGTATAATAAGTATAGATACATATATATTATATATAATATATTATATATACATACACATGTACATGTAATTACACACACACGCGTATATAATACATGTGTGTGTGTGTGTGTGTGTGTGTGTGTGTGTGTGTGTGTGTGTGTGTGTGTGTGTGTGTGTGTGTGTGTGTGTGTGTGTGTGTGTGTGTGTGTGTGTGTGTGTGTGTGTGTGTGTGTGTGTGTGTGTGTTTGTGTGATGCACGTTGTCGTTTTGCCGTGGCGTGAACTGAAATAATCAAGCACGTAGATACAAAGTACAAGAAAATCTAATGCATATTAAAATATCATATCTAACTGAAATGGAGCCTAATTCATCTCAAGAACAATAAACGTAATTCATTTCCTTTTGCATACATATATAAATACCGCATGGAAATACATTCCTTAAACAGTCCATTAAACAATTTCAACACACCTTTCATTTTAACATCTGGGTTGCAAAGGGTAAACAACTCGGCAACAAATGAGTATGAAATGATGCCCAACCCAACAATGGCCACATGCAGAAATATCCACAGATTCCTATGACAAAAATAAACATACAAAACATTGCATAAAAACATTATCACATATTCATCAAAGACTAATATGCCTTAACGCCAATATCAAACAAAACAATTGCCTTAATACTCACGAGAATATAAATCACAATCAAAAACTACGGAGAGGGGCCAGAGCAATCCCTCGTTTCCCAAGGTCAACTGCTTCGAAGGTTCGTAAACAGAAGTCGGAATCCCAAACGCATGAGGCTTCACGAGCCTCCGCCTCTCTATTCGCACAACAAAATGAAAAGAATCTTCATGATTCCATCCACACATACACACACATATATATGTACATATATATACACATATGTACATATATATGTACACACACACACACACACACACACACACACACACACATATATATATATATATATATATATATATTATATATATATATATATATATATATATATAATACATATATATATATATATATATATATATATATATATATATATATATATGTATGTATGTATTATATGTGTATATTAATGTGAATATATACTGACTTACTGCGTAAATCAGGTTACGCAGTGGGCAACATACCATGGATTCGAATTCTCTCCAAGCAAAACCATGGCTATGCATTTCCACAAAAGAGGAAAGTATCATCCTTCTCCCTTTTTGTCCAAGAGGTGAAGTACAAATTTTTGTCTCAAGTCTTACGTGGGTATCTCACATCAAACAATTAAAGGGAAAGGCTACAAAAACGCTTAGTATTTTACATTTTCCCCCATCTTTCATGGGGTGCAAACCGCGCAACGCTTCTGCGGCTACACAGAGCACTTATTCGTATCAAACACGACTATGGATATGAGGTTTATTCATCTGCAACTCCCACTGCTCTCCGATGCTGGGCTCAGTTAATAATGAAACTCTCAGAATCGGTACAGGAATTTCTTGGTGTGGAGTCTGTATGCTGAGAGTGGACTGCACCGGGACAACATGAGCATGATTTACTACACGCGACTACGAAGGTTTCCGGGATCTACATCCAGATTGGTTAACTCCAATGAGGATAGCCGATACTATGACAGGAGAATGTTGCAACCCAGTTCCCCCCTTAAAACCAATCTAGTCGAGCTGAATTTGGTCGGCATAGAGAAGGGGAGAGATCCCGAGAAGAAATAACGGAGAGATCTTCAACACACCTAAAAACCAAGGATCAGATACATTATATACAGATGGTTCGAAAATTGAAAATGGCGTGGGCTTTGCAGCAGTGAGCAGGACGAAGATGCAATTGGCAGTCTTTCTTTGGCAGCTTCTATCTTCACTGAAGAGTTGCATGCCATCTTTGCAGCAGTCAAAATAACGAGATCTTAGGAACTATTTTCTTGTAATATATTGCCACACTCGTAGTACTTTGTGAGCAAGAACTTACACTCAATACATCCGGAGGGAGCAATGTAGGCATACCTCTGGAAACAAACTGCGATAGATTAGAGATAATCTTAGCAGTTGGTGACCTGCGTCCATTCCAACCGTCAAGTCGAAGTTGTGTTAACAAGGCTGAGAATCAGACACACAAGACTGACTCATGGGCCGATGATGGCTGTAAGTGTAGCACGTTGTGAGGGATGCCAAGAGCTTCGATCGCACATGTAATGATTGTAAAATTAATGCCCGTAATTTTAAAACCTTTCGCCCATGCTGGCGATCGCCTGGCAATGCTGCGCCAGGCGATCATCTGAGGGAGGGAGGCCTTACTTTAAAACCCAACGTTCGCCAAGACAGGCGATCGCCAGGCCTGGCGAACGAACGGGATCGCCAGGCGCTAATATCTTGTATCACTGCTAAATCTAGCACTTCGGCGGCTGAAAAAACGCGATAAACGCAAATTTGTTTACATGCATCGCATAGCGTTACCATGGCAATCAACTGAATTTTGTCGGTCCTCTCCTATATCCATTTTGGATAAAAAAAAGTCCTTCGGGACCTCCTAAAGGACTATAGATAGCCCGTGTTAATTTCTAACCTAACCGTACCTTACCTTACCTAACATAACCTAAACTTAATTATTAACCTCGGGAGAAGACGAAAATGTTATCTCTGTAATAGGTTCACTTTATACCAGACTATAAAAGAAAGATAGGTGAGCACGTATCACACCGATTAAGAAAAAATGTGGTCCAAATCTTCATATGGCGCCATCTATTGTTCATATATGTAACTAAGAAAAGAGAACGTCTATAGGGGGAACTATAAATGTATATAGATTTTTAAAAAATGGTTTCAGTTTTAAAGGTTTAGTTCCAATTGAAGTTTCGCAATGTCTTTTTTTTTTTAGGCAAGAGACTTGAAATACATATATCAAAGAATTACTATATATTTATTAATATATTTACATGTAATCATATAATTATTCTGTTTTTCTTATTAGAGATTTTACATACATTAAAATAAGGTTTTGCATTTTTTTTCTTCAGAAAATGACAATAAAACATTTATTAACAATAATCCCATGTGTATGTATGTTAAAATGACATCATAATATTATTCCATTGTTTAAATACTCTACAATTTTATTGCAGAAAATATCTTTGGTGTTAATACAGTGAATATGAACTTAAATTCAATAAACTACAATTTATTAAATAAAATCTATTCAATAAACTCCACAGTCATTCGGCATTATTAACTTCTCCATGTTTTTAATTCATTTTTGTTGTGTTATTAAATCAAGGATATATAATACACATTTATGTAAAACATTACTTTATTTGATTTCAAGTCATCATTAATGAAAGTATTAATGAAAGCAGGCCTACAGTTAAAACAACTGGAAGCATACTATCATGAAAGTGACTTTTCATGATAGTAAACGCAACGCCATCTATTGTTCAGATATTACACTATCCGCCAACCGTTGGGGTTCACAGGCTTTTGTCATGCTTTCCTATCTTTCGTACTTTGCTTTATACTATAACAAAGGAGTTGGAAATTAACTTTATACTATAACAAAGTTAACTTTATACTTTATACTATAACAAAGTTAACTTTATGCGGTATACTATACTATATCAACTATACTTTTATACAAAAAATAATTTTGTACTTTAACAAAAGAGTTAAAAATTAACCATTTTTATACGTAACTGATACAAAATATTGAAATGTAGGCCTACAAGGGTATCATTAGACACGCCTCATTGCAGAGCGGTGGAGCATGGCAGCTATGTTTTTTATAGCCCGTAGTAAACATGCCATCATCAAAACACTTTTGGTTAACATTTGTGAAAAGAAAATTATTCCTATAACCAAAATAAAAACTTAAATCAAAATAATTCATCTCGCGGGCGACAGGAATACAGTTATCTTGTTCTCGGCTGGAAAATTAATAGTCTTGAAAAAACTACGTATATACGTTATTTCAAAATAAATTGTAATTTTCAGAGATTTATAAATTACAATGTGATTCCTATATCATATTATACACAAATATGTTACTAATTTGTAATTCAAAAGCAAGAAAGTGCTATTCAATCACGGGAAAGGGCAAAGACTATATACGAAAGATAGGAAAGCATGGCAACAGCCTGTGAGCCCAGCGGTTAGTGTAATATCTGAACAATAGATAGCGTTGTGTACGCGATGTAGCGTCTGTTTGTTTACTATCATGAAACGTCACTTACTCAAAACGGCAGGAAAGGGATTGTTTGCTTTTTTGGTTTGTTTGTTTTTGCATGTTTTATGCTTCCAGTTGTTTTAACTGTAGGCCAGCTTTTATTAATACTTTTATTGATAATGTCTTGAAATCAAATAAAGAAATGTTTTACACAAATGTGCTTTGTATATCCTTGATTTAATGACAACATAAATGAATGAAAAACATGAAGAATTTATTAATGCCGAAGGATTGTGGAGTTTATTTAACAGATTTGTATATTTAATAAATTGTAGAGTTTGTTGAATTTAAGTTCATATTCATTGTATGAACAGCAGAAACATTTTTTGGAATATAATTGTATAGTATTTAAATAATGGAATAATTTTATGATGTCATGGAAATATGCATACACATGAGATAATTATTAATAAATGTTTTATTGTCATATTCTGAAAAAAAAACTACAAAACATTATTTTAATGTATGTAAAGAAATATATGATAAGAAAAAAATAAAATATTAAAGAATAGAATAATTATATAATTTCATGCAAATTAAGAAATATATATATAAAGTAATTATTCAATAAATATATTTTAATTCTCCCATTAAAAAAATACATTGCAAAACTTCAACTGAAACTATACTTTAAAAAATAAATAATAAACTATATCAATTTATAGTCACGCTATAACCGTTCTCCTTTTTTAGTTATATATCTGAACGATAGATGGCGCTGTATGAAGTTTTGGGCCTCACATTTTTTTTAATTCGGTGTAATACGTGCTCTCCTATCTTTCTTATATAGTCTTTGGGAAAGGGAGGGCTCTCGCGCGATTTGCTTCGCCAAGCTGTTCCAGTACGATTTAACGCCAGCCCTGGCGTAAGGTCGCCTGGCGAACACTTGCCATGCTTTTAATAGTAAGAAATTCCTGATCACCCGGCGAAATCGAATGCCACCCCCTGGCGAAAGGTTTAAAAAGTACGGGCCTAAGACTATAAGATTTAGTTTTAATTCTATTTGTTACAATGGATTTTTGCTGTGACATAATGTCTGTTTTATTTTGCCTTATAAATCTCCTCCGGTGCGCATGAAATGGTCGGGTTTACCATCCACTGGAAGCGAGCGGGATCGAACGCAGGTCAGCAAGA
>NW_020871274.1:21901-31936 GCF_003789085.1 Penaeus vannamei
TAGACATTTTTGCGTGTTCACATCACCAGTGTCTGTCGAATAGTCGCATTCCCTCAGCCTCCTTCCAACCCCACTTAAATATGGCAAACACAGTCCCCCCGCCCCCCATACATGTTTTCACCCGCGCAGTTTAGTCAAGTCGGGTAACCCATTTCAAAACCGATAGTCTGTCGATTGTACAGACAAGCAAGTCTGCGATATTTACCAATGGCGCGAATGGTTTCTTCTTGCGATGCGTGGCTCAAGTCTTTCCACTTTTCGTCGGCTTGGTACAAACGATACGATAATATGTTTGTATTGCGTACGGTAAATTCGTATAATTTCTTTTCGCAATTCGGTCGCGAGAGCGAGTGATTGATGCATTATCACCAACCCACGTCGGCGACACCGCTGCTGCTGCTGTTGCTAACGCGCGAGATGCGCTGTCGAAAAGTTTCGCCGTTTTCGCTCATGGTTGTGCATTCGATATTCTCGACTGATATGTGCGCTGAAAAGCTTCGCATTATATCCTATCTGGGTGGTGTTAAGAAGAGTTCCAACGCATCTTTTTCTGCACGTGTTTAGAGGTAAATGCAGGCATCGATTTTGTGCTTCCACCGTGCTTATAATCGCGCCCCGAGAGAAACCGTCTGGTCGTTGGATTGTGCATATACTCAAGAGGTATCGGGGCAAAGTTGTGTAATAATCTTTATAAATCCTTTTGATATATTGTAATGGTGTTTCATATCTACGCTTGAGTTTCTACTATTGCAGCGACTGCATTTTACAATAGGGTTGTTTAAATGGTGTGTAATATTCCAAGTCATGTCTGTAAGGAACATTAGGGAAGGGGCTGCGCAGAGAACATATGAAAATGCGAGTTTAGTTGGCGAAATGAGGAGACGAGGGTTGTGGGAAAAACTGGATAGATTAAACTGACACCCATCATCCCTAATAGTTATTCTATGCGAGCGGCAGTTTACCCCGTTTATTAACTTATTAAGTTGTGTAGTTCTAAAGCAGGTGGCTTGTTTTCAGCGGTGTATGTAGCTATCTGTTAACGTTTGTTTGGGGTTACCTTTCCCCAACAGTTCAGATCAGTTAGATTTGCGAAGTCTACTTCGCTCAGGGAGTGGCCCGGCCTGTGTTAACTATTTCTCATTACTCAGATGTTTTCTTTGAAACTGCATGCTATCGCGGTGGCTGGAATGCAAGCAGCGATCCAGCTGCCACGGGGTAAGCATTTGCAGGACCCTTTTTAAACGCAGCCCGGCTGCTGTAGGGTGTCCCCGCCTCAAAAATTGTGTGTGAAACAATTCTCCAAGTAAATGTAACCAGAAGTGGCGTTAGGCTCGCCGCAGTGTGTTTGCATAAACCTGGCAGTCCCATTGTCATAATTTGCCAAGCGCATTGGTAACCAGTCTTAGTCGTGAATAGTCCCTGACTTGTAGCCGTCTTTGTGTTTGGAGGAAGGGGCCAGTGGCTCAATAGCCTGAAGCATTCTAGTAACCACTTGGCAAAGCGAGCGATTTTGTGAAGGTTTTACTCTATGTGCTTCACCCGGGAGGACCGCACACGCGGCAGCTTTTGGTACCTTGGCTGTAGTCCCTTTCGCTGGGTTTAACGATCATGGAGGATGGGAGGCATAGCCCCTGCCTTTTCAGCTAGGTGTTATCAGCAAGCTCGTTCCCTTGTATGCCTACTGTGGCTGTGGACCGCAGTTTATGAAGTTCATTCTACTTGAACTAAGGATTCTTTGGGGCTAGTTAAGCAATGTTTGTCAAAGAGTAGATGTTCATCTGGGGGCATGCTAAATGGCTGTAAGCTGTCAAGTATTTGCTCTTGTGAATCTGTATGAATGACATGTCCTCCCTCAGGTACCTCGGTGTGTACAGATCGCTTTCCTCTCCGCGCTCGCAATCCGTTTCTACGCCCTGAAGCGCTGAGGCATTGCCTGTGATTCGCCCTAATCTCGCGCCGTTCGCTGCTTGATACTCCTCTTTGTTGCAAAGCCGGCGCGCCTACATATCCATTGCGTCTTCATCTTTCGGTCCAGCGGGTATCCGTTCCCCATAGTAGTATGTTATAGCTACCACGTGCGTGCAGTTTATATTTGAAATCAATGCACCCTTTGGGTCTCTCACGCATTGAATGTATCTTGATACTTTGCCTCTTCATAGAGAAGAAGCTCTTTAGAATTGAGAAGTTCGATCATTTGTCGTTTGCCCTCCCATGGCGGCCGGGTTCTTTTGTAACTCAGGGTGAGGGATGTTCCCATTACCTTGCCAAGCAAATGAATCTTTTACGAGCTGAAAAGGATCTTCAAACTCTGGCCTGTAGATTGTTTGCAGCCTAGGAAATTTGTCACGCAATATCTGGATACTACGTCTTGGGTAGGCGTCCTGAGAACTCTTATTGTCATATGAGATAGGAGTTTCTGGGTGCCTGCAGGACCTTGGAAAGGAATGGATGCCATTAGATCAAATTCTGGTGGTTCCCTTGGACGTTAATCGAAGCTTTTCCATGAGGGTAGGTTGATGACCTTTTGTCCCTTAGGTCTGCACCTACAATATCACTGGCTGGCTTTCCGTTTTTTGTAATTGTTTCAGTTTTTCTTTTAATTGTTGTACTCGGAAGCTAATGAGGGCGACAGATGCATAGTCAATAATAGGTACGGACAAGCGTGATATGCCATAGAATCGGCAATACTTAGTACTTTGTCCTATCTCCTATGTGATCTCCTGTCATCAGATTCACTGACTGATAGTCTTATCCTTGGTTTCTGTCTTAGACGCAGGGCACATTGGATTCTCCCTTTTTTGAAAGTGTGTCCTATCCATACACCGAAGGTTATAGATAAGTCCCTTCAACCCATTTCCAGATCCATAACCTTGTATAGTGAGTTTTTTGTGTTTCCTGACATTAGTTCTGCAGAGACCATTGCCTTAGGATTTTGCTATTTTTTTAGAACCCGTCCTACGAACACTCTTCAGAACACCAGGTTTCAGAACGAACCGCAGAGCTCTAGTAAGGCAGTGAATTGCCAGAGGCATTATGATTGCCAAGATCAATCTGCATAAGAGATGATCTTGCACCTCTGGTACAGTGTCGAAATGTCGTATGTAAGATGGTTGGAACATGAGGGTATAAAGCAGGCTTGAGGACTAAGGAACCCCCTGCTGCATAGGAAACAACCGACTTTCTACCGTGCAGGTATAGACCTCTTATATAGAGTAATTACAGCACATGCCACTTGAAAATGGAACTCCTCATGGAGGGGTTCTTAGTCCAGCCCTGTTTAATACCCTCATGTCCAACATACTCGACATTCACCTGCCAGAGGGATGCAAGATCATCTCTTATGCAGATGACTTGGCAATCATAGCCTCTGCAATCACTGCCTTACTAGAGCTCTGCGTTGTCTGAACCTGGTGTCTGAAGAGTGTTGTAGGACGGGTCTAAAAATAGCAAAATCCTAAGCAATGGCTCTGAGAACTAAATGTCAGAAACAAAAAACTCACTATACAAGGGTATGGATCTGGAATGGGTGAAGGACTATCTATACCTTGGTGTATGGATAGGACACACTTTCAAAAAGGAGATCCAATACCTGCTTGACAGAACCAAGGAAAGACTATCAGTCATGAAAGTCATGACAGGGAGACACACAGGAGTAGGACACAAAGTACTAAGATCATTCTATGTACACGCTGTCCGTCCTATTATTGACTATGCATCTGTCGCCCTCATTGCTTCCAGTACAACATTAAAAGAAAAACTGGAAACAATACAAAACGAAGCAGCCAGGATAATGGTAATTCTAGGGACAAAGGTCATCAACCTCCTCATGGAAGCTGATTACCGTCCATGGACACCAGAATTGATCTAAATGGCAGCACAGTTTCCTTTCCAAGGTCCTGCAGGCACCCAGAAACTCCTATCTAAGACAAAGAGTTCTCAGACGCCTACAAGATTACCAGTTGTTTGCGGACAATTCCTGGCTCACACATACAGCCAGAGTTTTGATACGCTTTCAGCTAAAAGATTCATTGCTTGCCAAGGGTATGGACTCCCCTCACCCTGATTACAAAGAACCCCCGCCGTGGGCAAACGAAATGATCGAATTCTCAATTCTAAATCTCACAATGAGAAAAGATCAATATTCAATGCCTAGCCTAAAGGCACAAGCACAAAGGGTCATTGATCAAATAACTCCGCCGGGTAGTATAACATACTACACGGACGGATCCGTGGATCCAATAAACCATACTGCAGACGCCGGCTTTGCAACAAAGGATACCACAGCATCCATTAGGGTCACAGACAATGCCTCAACGCTTCAGGCTGAAACGGTTGCGATCCTGGAAGCACTGACACACGCGTCCCTGAGGGGAGGACACGTCATTCATACAGATTCAAGAGCAACTATTGACAGCTTACAGCATAGCATGCCCCCAGATAAACACACCATTGCTAAACATAGCCCAAAGAATCCTTAGTCAAGGTAGAAGAATCATCATAAACTGGGTCCCAAGCCACATAGGCATACAAGGGAACGAGCTTGCTGATAAACTAGCTGAAAAGGGCAGGGGTATGCCCCCATCCTCCATGATCGTTAAACCCAGCCGAAGGGGACTAAGCCAAGGTACCAAAGCTGCAGCGTGTGCGGTCCTCCGGGGAGCACATAGAGAAAACATCACAAAATCGCTCGCTGCCAAGTGGTACTCAGATGCTTCAGGCTATGAGCCACTGGCCCTTCCTCCAAACACAAAGAGGTACCGAAGTCATACTATTCAGACTAAGACTAGGTTACCAATGCGCTTGGCAAATTATTGACAATGAGACTGCCAGGTTATGCAAACACTGCGGCGAGCCTAACGCCACCCTGTTACATTACTTGCAGAATTGTGTGTACACACAATTTCTGAGGCAGGGACCACCCACCACAGCCGCCGGGCTGGTAAAAAGGGTCTGCAACATGCTTACCCCGTGGCAGCTGGATCGCTTGCTTGCAATCCAGCCACCGCGATAAGCATGCAGTTCAAAGAAAACATCTGAGTTAATGAGAAATAGTTAACACAGGCCGGGCCACTCCAGAGCCCGGCGAAGCATGACTTCGCAAATCTAACTGAACTGAACTGTTGGAAAGGTAACCCCAAACAAACGTTGACAGATAGCTAATCACACCGCTGAAAACAAGCCACCTGCTTTAGAACTACACAACTTTAAGTAATAAACGGGTAACTGACCGCTCGCATAGAATAACTATAGGATGAGGGTGTCAGTAATCATCCAGTTCTTCCCACAACCCCTCTCCTCCAATTTCCCTGCCAACTAAACTCGCATCATATGTTCTCTGCGCAGCCCTTCCCTAATGTCCTTACAGACATGACTTGGAATATTACACACCATTTAAATACAACTTTGTAAAATGCAGTCGGCTGCAATAGTAGAAACTCAAGCGTAGATATGAAACACCATTAAATTATATCAAAAGGATTTATAAAGATATTACACAACTTTGCCCCGATACCTCTTGAGTATATGCACAATCCAACGGGTTTCTCGGGCGCGATTATAAGCACGGTGGAAGCACAAAATCGATGCCTGCATTTACCTCTAAACACGTGCAGAAAAAGATGCGTTGGAACTCTTCTTAACACCACCCAGATAGGATATAATGCGAGCTTTTCAGCCACATATCAGTCGAGAATATCGAATGCACAACCATGAGCGAAAACGCGAACTTTTCGACAGCGCGCGCATCTCCGCGCGTTAGCAACAGCAGCAGCAGCGGTGTCGCCGACGTGGTGGTTGGTGATAATGCATCAACACTCGCTCTCGCACCGAATTGCGAAAAGAAATTATACGATTTTACGTACGCAATACAAACATATTATCGTATCGTTGTGGGAGACCTACGCCGACGAAAAGTGGAAGACTTGAGCCACGCATCGCAAGAAGAAACCATTCGCGCCATTGGTAAATATCGCAGACTTTGCTTGTCTGTACAATCGACAGACTATCGGTTTTGAAATGGGTTACGACTTGACTAAACTGCGCGGGTGAAAACATGTATGGGGGGCGGGGGACTGTGTTTGCCATATAAAGCGGGGTTGGAAGAGCTGAGGGAATGCACTACTTCGACAGACACTGGTGTGTGAACACGCAAAAATGTCTCGAGAACGACTTTGAGGATGAGCGGGGAGGAGAGAGAAAGGAGCTTGAAATTTCGATGGATGCAGCTAACAACAGTGAACGCAAAGCCCAGCCGTATGTATCCTCTGGTCGTGCTGGGCGCTATTATTCGTCAGGGCCTGAGTAAGGAAACTGCAGTTTGTGTTGTAGCCAATGTGTGGAAAGACCGCTTACGCAACTCTGGCGTGCTGGAAGGAGTACGCAGACGCTGATATCTACAGATGTCGAAGGCGAAGGTTTTCTACGTCAAGAGCAATTACAGCTAATCGCGACCGCACGGGAACCATTGCCGTGAGGAACGGTGATGTGGGACCTACAATTATCTGATTGCTCATTTTGGACCCGGCAAATCGTTGGAGAACAATGAAATTGCCATGAAACAATTAAGATCCAGCACACAGACATTACGTGTGCGGGTTAACAAGTGATAAGTTGGACGATCGCCTGAAAAAGCTGGATGAATGTCTTGCTTTTTGTTTACACAGTTGAAAGATATGAACATTAGTGACATTTTATTTCCTGTTGAAGGTGGTGGTAGTTGGTGTAATTCATACATTGTGCCCATTCAAAATTTTGCCATGCGCTGCATGCCTCTAAAAATCCCTGTTGTATTAATAAACCGGAACTCGCGCATTCACCCGGAGTCGGACATCTGTAATGCGCGGCACCCAGGCATTACAGGGGGATGAAGTTGAGGACTGCGATACCGATGACGAACACAACAGCAGCAGCAGCAGCAGCGTTGGCGAGTGCAGAAGACGATGGTCGTCTGCAGATGGAACTCCAGCAAAGCGCGTGAAGTCGGAAGATGGCAACTAATTAATAAACGGGTAATTGTTTTCCTCTTTATCTGTTATTTGTGATGGTATAATCACCTGCTTCAAATATTTTTTTTATTCTTGGTGGGCGACACACGGAGTGATTTATATCGATAACGAACGCAGGTTAATAACTGATATCAGAGCATGATGAATTGTTATGAGGTGAAAAATATTTGTTTGCAAATTCTCAGGAGAGGGTTTGTTTTACGAGGTTGTTATGCAGCGGATCAATTACCTGTAAGAAAAATGCGTGGTGCTTATAATGAGTTCTTTGTAGTTAACATTCTTACATCTCGTAACAGACCGTCAATGATGGGACAGTTTTAATTGTGAATGGAAGGTCAAGTATTGCCTATTTTGATTCTTATGGAATTCAACCGCATATATTCTTATATTTCATTAATCAAAATTACGAAGTTTTCTCAATATTAGCAAACCTCTGCAGTCTTGATAATTAACAAGTGGAGCGTATGTTATTTTTGTAATCAACATCAATTCACATGGGGTAGAAAAATTAGTCAATAATGTGTAGGTATTTTAGGTATTTTTCGAAGAATGACTTTAGATATGACGATAAAAAGGTAATCAAGTTTTTTATTTAGACATTTTAAGATGCCGAGATGTGAACGACTGTTCTGTGATCGTAATCTTTGAATAACAGATCGTCAAAAACTGTATTGCGGGTGAAAGCGCGATTGTTCTATTTGATAATTACCAGTTCTTTCCGTGATAATTAGTGTGATAATTACTTCCCCGTGATAATTACCAGTTCTTTCCGTGATAATTACCAGTTCTTTCCGTGATAATTACCAGTTCTTTCCGTGATAATTACCAGTTCTTTCCCGTGATAATTACCAGTTCTTTCCGTGATAATTACCAGTTCCGTGATAATTACCAGGATAATTACCCGTGATAATTACCAGTTCTTCCCCGTGATAATTACCAGTTCTTTCCCGTGATAATTACCAGTTCTTTCCCGTGATAATTACCAGTTCTTTCCCGTGATAATTACCAGTTCTTTCCCGTGATAATTACCAGTTCTTTGATAATTACCAGTTCTTTCCCGTGATCCAGTTCTTTCCCGTGATAATTACCAGTTCTTTCCCGTGATAATTACCAGTTCTTTCCCGTGATAATTACCAGTTCTTTCCTGGGTTATCCGTTTTTTTCCCGCACCTCGATTTATAAGTTTTTTCCTGGTTGAGAGGGGGACCAGGAATAGATGCGACCGGTGTATAAAAACCGGTTGAATCGAACAATACCCATGCTCTGCTTTTCTCGAAGCAAGAAAAACTACCATGAATTCTCTCATCTGTGAATGCTTTGCTGTCTTACTGTTTATCTTTATATTATTTTAAAACTGATTATTTCTATTGTCTGCGATATTCGTATATACCATGATAACCTCTATTGTTTGTGTTTCTCTATTTTCAGCTGCGAAGGAGACAGTTCCCTGTGATGTTTGTGGCAACACGGGAGGAAAAATTGTCGTCAACATATGATATTAGTTGTTTCACCATTAAAATTAAACTATTTTTATGACATGTGATCTCTAATATTCATGACAACTATTAGTTTCTGTGTTAACCGAGACTATATTCTGAACACGTTCTGATACTATTTGCATCATTATAACTAAACTATTTCAGGGTATACAATGTCTTTTATTTATAAGTATTAGTTTTTGAAGTTCTAATGTTCCTTTCTTTGTGTTGCAGCTCTGAATCAGACCAGGGGGTTTGTTTAATTTTTGCCAGCGACGAGCCGGGCGTGCAGGTGGAACCCGGGAACTCGCTCCCCTCGGCCGTGGAAGACGTGCGTTCTCCAACCCCTGTCAAGAACGTTCAAATAAGCCAGCCCGAGGAAACGTTCTCGTGAAGAGAGCCCGGCACGGCTTGCCTCCCCGTTCGTCCGATCGTCGAACCGCCTGGGGGTTGGGTCGTTTGTCGGCCCGAGGGCGTCACCAATGCCTCGGTACAGCCAGGGGTCTCCTGTGGCGTCCACCATCAAGTGGAGCAGCGAGACATCCCCGAAGTATTCACAGCAGTCCCCTGCAACACCGCATGCCATGCGTGAACATGCCATCTCCGATGTACGACCCGACTGCGACAACCCCACAAACACCAAGGTCCTCGCATCCTCCTCCATTGAAGAGGTTTAAGCCTAGGAAGCTCTCACTCTCATTTTGGAATAAGGGTCTGACCCAAAACGGAAAATCTGCCGCCTGTGGATGAAATATCCCAGGCTGTTGACGTCAACTTTTGGGACAGCCCTTAATTTTTTTTTTTTTTTTTTTTTGATTAGCATAAGAAATATAAAAAAAAACTTTTGGTTTTCATAATCCTTTATGACAGTGTATGATATCTACTATTACACAACTACTATTCTATCTGAATTTCACAGAGGCTGTATCTGTTATTACATATTCACTATTCTACCTGTGGCATGTACCTTATTGCATAACACCTGTTCTCATTCCACAACGTGTAATTACCAGATGTTGTTATTTAGGCCACGTAATTACATAACCTAATTACGTAATTTGCGTAATTGTGTAATTACCCTAATTATATAACGGTCACTTCCTGGTGAGCTAGTTGTGTAACGGTCGCTTCCTGGTGACCTATTTGTTGATGTGAGTCCGCCCTCCTTCTTACATGTGCATACACAAACAACACAAATCCATAAAAAAAAAAAAAAAAAAAAAAAATCACCCATATCCCCCCCCCCCAAGTCCCGTCCAAGGGAGTACCTAACCAATTTTATTCGTTTACTGACACCCTAATCACGTTTCCCCCCTTATTTGCCAAATACAGAAAGGAATTAGTGTACAATGGTGTTTCGGAGTGTGATACCCCTCACCCCCTTCTGTAGGACCCAATCCCTGCTATATTGCCTATCTATGGAGGAAATTGGCTGGTCTTGTTCGGATTACATACTGTTATGGGAATTACAATGTCCGTATCAGTATATACAAATGCTTATGTTCCTAACTACTACTGGCCGATTGCCCTTACAATCTTCGTTCAATTTCCCA
>NW_020871274.1:38549-51430 GCF_003789085.1 Penaeus vannamei
CTTCCCTCTCCCCTCCCCCTCCCCTCTCCCTTCCCTCCTCCTCCCTCTCCCTTCCTCCTCCCCCTCTCAGTTCCCCCCCCCTCCCCCTCTCCCTTCCCTCCTCCCCCTCTCCCTCCCTCCTCCCCCTCTCCCCTCATCTTCACCCCTTTTGCTCTCTAATCGCTGCCTAATCGAGCTAAGCACTAAAGATCGGTCTTCCGCGAACTAATAACAGTCAGGGTGATCATCGCCCGAGGGCACGCGACTGGCGGGTCTGAATTCACTGTTAAACGCGCGACCTTCATTTCTCGGACCCCCTTCTCCCTCGCGACTCCCTTCTCCCTTCTCCGACTCCCTCCCCTTCTCCCTTCTCGCGACTCCCTTCTCCCTTCTCCCCTCTCGCGACTCCCTTCTCCTTCTCCCTTCTCCCTTCTCCCGCCCCGCCCGCCTCCGCCGCCACGCCTGCGGCGCGGCACGAGGAATTAGACGCCTGTGTATGCGTGTGTGTGTGTGTGTGTATAAAAGATACACATAGATAGACACACGCACACACAACACATTAGTACACACACACACACACACACACACACCACAATAATATATATATATATATATATATATATATATATATATATATATATATTATATATTATACTATGACGGTAATACAATCCCCCCCCCCCCTACACACCTGACACGCACTCTACATAAACACGAGCTTCTCCATTTTTCTCTTTGTCATTCTCTCCCTCTGTTCCTCTCCTATTTGTCATTCTCTCTCTCTCTTCCTCTCTCTTTATCATTCTCTCCCTCTGTTCCTCTCTCTTTGTCATTCTCTCTCTCTTCCTCTCTCTTTGTCATTCTCTCTCTCTTCCTCTCTATTTTTCATTCTCTCTCTTCCTTTCTATTTGTCATTCTCTCTCTCTCTCTCCCTCATTCTTTGTCATTCTCTCCCTCTCCCTCTCTCTTTGTCATTTTCTCCCTCTCTTTCTTTCTCTCTCTCCTTCCCTTTCTCCCTCCCTCCTTCCCTCTCCCTCTCTATCTTTCTCTGTCATCTCTCTCTCTCTATCTCTTCCATGTCTTTCACGTATCCACCCCCCCCCCACATACGCACCTAGGCGCACCTACACGCACTCATACATAAACACGAGCTTTCTCACTCTTTCTCTTTGTCATTCTCTCCCTCTGTTTCTCTCTATTTGTCATTCTCTCTCTCTGTTTCTCTCTATTTGTCATTCTCTCTCTTTTCCTCTCTCTTTATCATTCCCTCTGTTCCTCTCTATTTGCCATTCTCTTTATTCCTCTCTCTTTGTCATTCTCTCTCTCTCTCTCTCTCTCTCTCTATTTGTCATTCTCTCTCTCCCTCTCTCTTTGTCATTCTCTCCCACTCCCTCTCTCTTTGTCATTTTCTCCCTCTCTCCCTCTCTTTCTCTATCTCTCTCTCCTTCCCTTTCTCCCTCCCTCCTTCCCTCTCCCTCTCTATCTTTCCCCGTCTATTTATCTCATCTCTCTCTCTATCTCTTCCATGTCTTTCACGTATAAACCTTTCTAAAAAGAGAATGAAAAAAATAGAGAAAGAGATTATTGATCCTCCCGAATTTTCCTTCCCCGCATGCCACACAAGCTCCCTCAGAAGAAAAGCATTGTCAACAGCAAAGGCGGATGCGGCAGCGAGCGACAAAGGGCACGAGAGTTTTCCATTGGGCGCTTTGAATGCAGTGCCAAAGAGCGTTATTTTTCGTCCTGTAAACTTGTAAACTTCTGCGTGAGATTGTGTTTCATTCGCGTGGTGTGTACATTAACAATGGCTTATTTGTTATATAATCCTTTATGTTTCATTTTATTTGTTTTTGTTGTACGTTTATAGTTTGTTTTTTGTTGTTGTTTTTTGGTCCGAGGCTGAACGCGAGCTGTGTCCCGCAGACTAATCATATTAAACGAAATGCGGGTAGCGGCTCCGTAGATTTAATCCGCGCTCAATATCGTCCCAAGGCAATATACACCGGCGATTATGGACGAACATTTTCTTGCCACGAAACGAGACCGGCCATTCATTCAAGACGAAACTCGCTATGAATTTGAATAGAACGCTTTCCCAAAGTCATTCGTTCTGGTACATTCGACCCAAATAACGATAACGATGAATAGACGAAACAGTAATGATAAAAAGCGCTATTTGCGTTGGTATTAAGAGCATATAACCAATTAATTACCTGATCAGCTGCTTCATCAAGCGCATTAAGATCTTTCCTTTGTTTCTATCGTGCTTTCGCAGTCTCTTCAGCAGGAGCCTGATGATGAGGGTTAATCTGTTAATTGAATATGCAACACAACGCGACTCTCCGGGCGACGATGCTTGCAATCTTGCATGCAGACCCCCGCGAGAAAGGACTCATAACGCTGTGCTTTTTATGCGATCATGATTGCTTGTATACACACACGCAACCCACACACAGACAACACACAATACAAACACCTCAACAACAGACCACACAGACACACAGACACACACACATACACACCACGCACACGCACACGCACACGCACACGCACACGCACACGCACACACACACGCACACACACACACACACACCACCACACACACACACACCACAACACACACACACGCACATAATATATATATATATATATATTAATATATTATATATATATATAATTATATGTAATATGTAATATAATAATATATATATATATAAATATATATATTATATAATGATATATCCTATATATGTAATATATATATAATATATATAATATAATATATATATATATATATATATATATATATATAGTATATATATATAGATAGATAGATAGATATATATAGATATATATATATTATATATATATATATATATATAGATATATATTTACATTTAACTTTAATGATGATATGGAATAATGTTTAATATTCATTATCATTTTGGTTATTTTTAATATCATTTATATACTATCTCTATTCATGTTCCTACTGTTACTATCTTTTGGATATGTTATAATCATTACTATCATAATTACTTTTATAATTGTCACTATTATCATTATCATTACTGTTTATATAATCATTATTATTCCTATAATTACTATAATCACCATAACTACTACAACTGTAATTATCATTATCAATATTACTATAATCAGCATTACTACTATTATCATAATTATCATAACTACTATTACTATAATTATCATAACTACTATTACTATAATTATCATTATTACTATTAGTATAATCATCATTATTAATATTATAATCATTATTACTACCATTATCACTATCCATATGTTTATCATTATTACTGTTACTATAATTTTCATTTATTAACATCATGAATACCAATTGTCATTGTTGTTATCATTCTCGTCATTGTAATAATACTAATATTAATTTCACAGAGAATAAAAATAGTCACGACATACACATATTTCAATATCGGCCGCTTCATATATACGAATATGCATATGCGCAGATAAATGCATAATCTATCTATGTATCTGATAATATACATTAATCTACCTATCTACTATTTATCTACTTTATTTTACATGAACACTATATCATTTCTATTTCATATTTCATTTTATCTATATCATCTAACATAACTATATTCAATCCGGTTTGTTGCGTCTGCAGGGTTCGCCGTCCAGCAGAATGCGGATGAATCCGGATGCACACTATGCGAACGCCATCGTGTCATTAACCAGGCGCTAAACGGCGCTTATATCACTAAATGTCAGGCAATTAACGGAGAGGACGTGAAAGTAGCGTGTTCGTTGCGTTGATGCTCAGGTGTTTAATAAGCGGAGTTAACTGCGTTTTGTTGTTTGTTTGTTTCTTTTTTTATAAAGGAAAGTAGTCAGCAAACCGGAAAGACGGATGAAGACGGAACGGACGACGGACGGACGGACGGACGGGACGGACGACGGACGGACGGACGGACGGACGCGACACACACACACACACACAACACACACACAACACACACACACACACACACACACACAACACACACAACACACACACACACACACACGCACACACACACGCCACACGCACATGCACACGAACAACATGCATGCACACGCACGCACACATACACACACAGACACAGAGAGAGAAATAAGAGAGAGAGAGTGGAGGCGGGGGAAGAGGGAAAAGAAGATATGTGAAACAAGAGGCGTTGCTCAGAAACTGCTAAATCAATCACTATGTTCCAAACAATATCATTATATAATTAAAGATGATATCGACATAGTACTACAATAGTATTAAGTAGTAAATAATCACTTATGACGATATGAACGATAGTGTTTACCCAAAATTATATGATATTCTTGAAAATATTCCTAAATTACCATAAAACGTAGTATTAAGATAGTATTCAGAAGGTATTTCATATCATTAAAGATGTAGATCTAAAACATACAATAACTCAACGTAAGCAGCAACATATCCATATATAAGAGAAAGTCTTTTACCACGTAAAGGGAAAAATAAATAATAAATGATAAAAATATATAATAAAAAATAATAGATAATAAAACAAGCATAGAAAATAACGATAGCATGTTCTCATCGCATCACCGTCGATAAATTCCCTTGTGGCTTTACATTCATGCTCTTTCACATCCATCCAAAGTAATTTTGTTTTTTTCTTTGTTTTAAAGTATGAGAAAACAGCACGCCCCTATATTACGTAATGGAAATGTCGTTATTTCTACGGCTAATCAACTAGCTTTTTGAAAGAGAGTCAGTCTCGAGAGAACTTTAATATTTAATGAGTGATTTAAATAGGAGGGATATTTTGCATTGATAAATAATGTTTCTGTGATTCTGGCTTGCAGGATAGATTAACATCGTCAATGGCAGTCATAAAGAAAATGGACAACAGTAATAAAGAAAATGAGTCACTGAAATACAGGGAACGTTAATTGACGATTAAAACATTAGTGATATTAGGTGACAAAAACAATGATAATGGTAATGACAATATTAATGACAATGATCATAATGGTTCATAATGTAATATTAATCGTTATGATAATAACGATAACTACAATATATATCGATGAAGAAAAATATAACGAGCGTCACTATTTGCAACGATAATGCTGCCGATGGAGGCTTCACATCCTCTATTAGCCATGCATGCAGGGATTATAGCACGAAAATCCCCTGTACTCAGCATCGGTAGGGGGGGGGGGCATGGAGGATATAAGGGAAAATAGGGATTAAGTATAATGGGACTTGGAACACAAACCTCCTTCACGGCAGGATGGAGCATAGGACCGATCACAAGGTGCATTCTGCGAGATCATGAGCGAGGACCATTTGATCCAGTGCAGGTGGTTGCGCCCTTCGCGTCGACTAGGATACCTGCGCGCACTGCAGGCAACCATTTCCGGAATGCGCAGTTTATTCCGCCGTCTACTCGGGAGAAATCGGGGAAGAGGCGGAGAGGAACTTGGTCGGCTTACCTAATCATCCCGCGGCTTAGAATGCATGGTCCTCTGTAGCAAGGTCTATTAAATAAGTACTTATACAGACCTTGCTCTGTAGTCTGCACACATGTCCCCGGCGACCACCTAGATATGGGGCGAAAAGCACGAAAAGCAGGGACGGATGTAGGGATGTACACTAGAAGACGTGTAATGTCACATGATAATCACGGACTGTTTGCAGCGCCATCTGTTGACTGGACGGAGCAGCAAGGGGGTGAGTTTCCCTTCCTTACGCGGGAAAAGTGCGGTAACCACTTCCTGCGCACATCGTTCCTTTTACCCTCCAGCCGAAGTTTCTTCCACTTGGATGCATGAGGCAGCTTCTCTTACAGATTAGTGTCCGACGCTCCATCCTGTCGTGTCTGCGTGGAGGATGTTTGTCCTTTAGAGTGTGAGTGTAATGGCGGGAGTCCCCTCGTAAGGTTAGGTTAGGTGTGGCAGGCAGAGCAGCCACTCCTCTTGTATATTCCAGTATAACACACATTTTCCGTGTCTTCCCTGCAATTTCCCTGATATTAGTGGTGTCCTTTCTTGCTATCGGAGTCAAGATCGCGGGGGTACATAAGGGTACACAACTCATATGCATCTAAAACAGGGAGAAAACGATGCACGAATACCAATACCCTCCTGATTCATGCGAAATATTTGCGTTAAAGCATCCATGCTATTTTACTCTTTTGGTAAGGGTAATGATTATTATAATAAAGATAATAATAAGACCAAAATCATTAACAAAAAAAAAGTAAAAACAAAACAACAAAACAACAAACAGGTTATCACTCTAAACGGTCCGAAAAAATTCTATTCAGACCCTTCATTTACAGTTTCGCGTAGTCCCCTGAAATCACGTCCGTTTTCTATGGTTTTCCAGATCGGCGGGCTGGAAGAACGCGAGTTTAACATCCAGAAAAAAATAATGACTATGGGACGACTCTATACGATGAATTGTTATTGTTACGATAATAGTTATTACTATTGTTATTGTTGTTGTCACCATTTTTTTTTTCCGTTATTATTTATTTATTTTCTTTTATTATTGTTATTATTATTAGTATTATAATTGTTGTGCTATTATCATTGTTATTGTTATTCTCATTGTTAATTATTATTATCAATATTTTTGCTATTATCATAACCGTTATTATCATTTTTCATTGTTATATTCATTGTTATTGTTATTATTATTATCATTATGTTGTTATTGTTATTATCATTGTTATAATTTTATTATATTATTATTTAATATATTATTATTAGTTGTAGTAGGAGTAGTATTACTTCATAATCATTATTATTATTATTGCCATTATTGTTATCATATTTTTATTATCATTATTATAATTTTCATTAAATATTATTGTTGTTGTTGTTATCATTATTATCATATAATAATTACTATTGTTATTATCATTATTATCATCATCAGTATCATTATATTTACTATTATCATCATTATTGAAGGGAAGTTAGTATTACAACATAATGTGAATATTCATTACAACATTATCTTAAGAGCAGAGAGATCAGGGATGATAATGTTAGGAAATCCAAGATTATACACTGAATTATCTTGAACTTTATTATTATTATTTTTGATATTTTTCTTTCTGTCCTGATTAAGAAATGTTTTTCCTCATCGACTTTCTTGATATTTTTCTTTCTGTCCTGATTATTTTTTTTTTTCCTCAGTGACTTTCTCTTCGTATCATTTAAACTGTTGATATATTCATTTTAATGAAACATAGTGTGTGTAAATATCAGTAGAATAAAACTAGTTTGTTAAAAGATAATAATAATGATGATGATAATGATAGCGGCAGTAGTTGTAGCGATAAATGATAATGACATTGATAATAATGATAATAGCAACACTGATAATGATAATTACAACACTAACAACAACGATAACAATGATAATGATAACAACGATGATGATAACGATGATAATGATGATAAATACTAACGACAAAGGCAAGAGATGCAATAATAACGGAGATTCCCGGAACCCACATCAGAGCCCCCCCCACCCCACCCCCCACCCCAATGACGCACCGACACGCCAACGCAAGATCAATAACCAATTAAAGGAATTCGCCACAAATTACTCGCGTTCTGGGAGTCGTGGCGGCCGGGCGAAGGAGACCCAGAGGAGCTGTTCTTCCTGTTATTGAAGAACAGTGAGAGTTAGTGGGGGAGGGGAGAGGGGGAGGGGGGGAGAGGATGATAAGAAGGGAGAAAGGGAGCGTGGGGGAATATGGAGATGGGAGAGGAATAAGAAGGAGAAGGAGCGTGAGGAGATAGGGAGAGAGATAAGAAGGGAGAGAAGGAGCGGGAGATAGGAGAGGATAAGGTGGGGAGGAAGCGTTGGGGAGATAGGGAGAGGAAGATAAGAAGGGAGAGAGGAGCGTTGGGAGATAGGGAGAGGGAAGATAAGGTGGAGAGGGAGCGTGGGGAATGATAGGAAGAGTGGGGAGAAGGTGGGTAGGAGGAGGGAGAGGGGGAGGTGAGGAGGAAGAGTAGGGGTAGGGGGGAGAAGGGGTAGGAGGAGGGAGGAGGGAGGTAATATAGGGGGGAGAGGGGATGGAGAATAGGAGAAAGAGAGAGAGAGGTGGAGATAGGATGAGGGGAGAAATGGGGTTTGGAAGGAGGGAGAGAGGGTAGGGAGGGAAGGAAGAGGAGACGGAGGGGGAGATAAGAGAGAGGAGAGGGGGAGAGAGGAAGAAGAGACGGAGGAGGAGAATAGGTAGAAGAGGGGAAGAAAGAGGGAAAGGGGAAGAGGGGAAAAGAAGAGAAGAGAATACCAGGGCGAAAGAGGGAGAAGAAGAAATCGAGAGAGGAGGGGAGTAAGCGGCAGATGGAATGTAAAATTGTGGGACGAAAGGAAGAGGAAGGAAGGAAGAGAAAACGAAGATAGAAGAGGAAGAAGGAGGAAAGATACGTTCATCTGTTTTGTTGTTTAGCAGTTGTGTAAGTCTGTATTTTTATTATATATTTTTTTTCTTCTCTTACTTCTGTCCGTCCTCCCCTCTCTCTCTCTCTCTCTCTCTCTCTCTCTCTCTCTCTCTCTCTCTCTCTCTCTCTCTCTCTCTCTCTCTCTCTCCCTCTCTCTCTCTCTCTCTCTCTTCTCTCTCTCTCTCTCTCTCTCTCTCTCCTCTCTCTCTCTCTCTCCTCTCTCTCTCTCTCTCTCTCTCTCTCGCTCTCGCTCTCACTCCTCGCTCGCCCCTCTCTCTCTCTTCCCAATGTCCTTGTCCTCATTCTACCCCCCCCCCCTTAACCTCACTACCTTTCACCACCTCAAAAACATAAATAAATAAACGAAAACTGACGAATAAACAAATCAAACACAACCAAGAAAAATCGAAAGAAACTATATATATCTCATTTCCCTTTCGTCTTTCACTTCCGCGCGAAAAGTGTGACAAAAAAAAGAAAGCAAAACAAACAAAAAAAACAGAGAGAACACACAGAGGAAGGAAGAGCAGCAAGACAAGGAAAAGAAAAACACAAAAAAAAAGGAGAGAACACACGAAGGAAAGGAAAGAGCAGCAAGACAGGAAAGAAAACAAAAAAAAAAAAAAAAAAAAGAAACAGAGAGAACACACGAAGGAAGGAAAGAGCAGCAAGGAAAGGTAAAGAAACCAAACAAAAAAACAGAGAGAACACACGAAGGAAGGAAAGAGCAGCAAGACAAGGAAAAGAAAACTGCATTGTGTATTTGGAGGCATTTTCCCAACCTCGACGTTCGTAAGTTTTCTTCGTTGGCAACAAATGTGCATGTGCGTCGAGGGGTGGGGCGTCGGGGGGGGGGGGGTGTTGGAGAGAGGGGGAGGGGGGAGGGGGGTGGAGGTGGGTGGGTGTTGGGGAGAGGGGAGGTGGATGTGTGTGTGTGTGTGTGTGTGTGTGTGTGTGTGTGTGTGTGTGTGTGTGTGTGTGTGTGCGTGTGTGTGTGGTGTGAAAAGGGGGGATGGGGTTGTATTTGTGTGGTGTGTGAAAAGGGGGGGGTTTGTATTTGTGTGATGTGTGTTTATTTAATTTGTGTGTGTATGTGTGTGTGTGTTTATTTAATTTGTGTGTGTGTGTTTGTGTTGTTTGTTTGTGTGTTGTTGTTTTTTTTTGTGTATGTTTTGTTTTGATTTGTGTGCGTATTTGCGTGCGTCCTTGAATATTTCAAAGGCGTGCAAGAGAAGAAGAGAGACTGAAAAAAGAGACAAACAGACAGACAGAGAGAAGCACCAGTAAGCAAATAAAGCGAAAGAATAGCTTAATAGCAACAAGCCATTAAAACGATACTAATAACGCGAACAAGTAAAACTAACCCCATTGGAGAATTAACAAACACAACGTAAAGTAGAAAGAAAGGAGGAGAAAAAAGAACAACAAGAAAGAATAAGAAAGAATCGTAGAAGACAGTCACACAAGCCCCTCTCTAACCCCCCTCCTCCCCTCCTCCTCCCCCCCTCTCTATCCTTACCGGTCTGCCACCTGTTGCTTCGGCTCAAGTTGTCAAGAGGATTTCCGACTTTAAGCCCCCCGTCTTAGAGTCCAAAGTCCCGTGGAGAAGGATGACGTATTAGCGAATCGATAATTCCTATAAAGGGTATAATGACAGGGAAAAAATGGAGGGTGGATGGCCTAATTATCTTTTTTATAGTTACTGTCTTGCTCTTCTATTTATGCTCTCCTCATTCATTTTAAAGTGGTCGGTTAAAGTTCACTGTTTGATGTCTTTCTCTCTTCCTATTCTCCATCGTTCCCTCCTTCTCTTTCTCTCGCATTGTCACCCTCTTTCTCCATATCGTCTCCAGTTTTCTTGTCATCACTTCTTTCTTTCTTTCTTTTTCTTTTTTTTTTTTTTATTCTCTCTCTCTCTCTCTCTCTCTCTCTCTCTCTCTCTCTCTCTATATATATATATATATATATATATATATATATATATATATATATATATATATATATATATATATTTTTTATATATTTATATATATATAATATATTATCTTTATATTTTATTTCTTTTTCAATCCTTTCATCCTTCATCATTCTCTCTCTCTCTACCCCCTCCCTATACCTCTTCCTCTTCCTTTCCCCCTTGCTACTTTCTCTCCCTCTCCAACCTCCTTCCCCCTCCCTCCCTCTCTCATTCTCCCCTCTCCCTACCCTTCCCTTTTTTTCTCTTCTCTTTCTCATTAGTCCATGCTCGAAAAGCGCATACACGCACGCACACACACACGCACGCACGCACGCACGCCAGACCGAAGTCATTACTAAGAGAAAGGTGAAAATCAATCCAGGAGAAAATTCCGATTTATCCATTGTTTCCTTGACGACGCTGGCGGGGGGAGGGGGGGGGGTATGGGAAGGTGATGGAGGGGGAGGTGGAGAAGTTGGAGGAGGGAAAGGGAGGTAGGGGGTGTGGTGGGGAAGGAGGAGTTGGAAGAAGGGGAGGTAGGGGGGCGGGGAAGCGGAAGTGGGGAAGAGGAGGAGATGGTGGTTGGGGAGAGGTGGGTAGGTGGGGGGGGTGGGGTAGGAGGAGGTGGAGAAGGTGAGAAGCAGGAGGAGGAAGGGGGAGAGAGGAGGAGGGAGGAGAGTGGAGGAGAGGAGGAGGTCCTTGAGGCACTGGGGGAAGAGTAAGGTGGGGGGGAGGGGGAGGAGGAACAGTAGTAGTAATATTAATAGTAGCAGTAGTAATAGTAGTTGTATTAAGAGTAGGGATTGTATGGGAGATGGAGGAGAGGGAAGTGGGGAGGAGGAGGAGGATGTGGGATAGGTGGAGAAAGAAGACGAGGAAAGGGAAGAGGTGGGAAGAGGGAAAGAGGTAGGTGAGAAGAAAGAGGAGGAAGAGGAAGAGGGGGAGTAGTAGTAGTAATAGGAGAAGGAAGAGTAGGAGTAGTAGGAGGTATAGTAAGGAGTAGCTAGCAGTTTAGTAGCAGGAGTAGTAGTAGTTGTAGTAGTAGTAGTAGTAGTAGTGAAAAGGGAGGAGGAGGAGGAGGTGGTGGTGAGGGAGGAAGGGAGGTGGTGGAAGTTGAACGGAAAAGAGGAGGTGAAAGAGGAGTAGGGAATGGGAAGAAGAAGAGGAAGATAAGTAAATGAAAGAGGAGGTAGTAGTAGCAGCAGTTTCGAGGGAAGATGTGATAAAAAGGAAAGGTGTGGATGGGAGGGAAAAAGGGTTTGAAACAGAAAGAAATTGAAGGAATTATTGTTTTTTTTTTTTTTTGTCATCAAAGATTTACTTTTTTTATTACTTTTGTTACTCACTGAAGAGAAAGGAAGATCAGAAGGAGTAGAAAAAGGGATGATGATGGGAGGAGGAAGGGGAAGAAGGGGAAGGAAAAGTAATTGGGCGAAGGGATGGATAAAGGGAAGGGAAGAAAGAGGATGGAGGAAGAGGAGGAGGAAAATAAGTCAGAAGAGAATGGGGGGCATGGAGGAGGAGGGAGGGGGGAGAAGGGGATGGAGGAGGAGGAGGAGGGGGAGAAAGAGAAAAGGAAGTTGGAAGAGGGAAGTGCAATGGAGAGGAAGAAGGAGAAAATCGGATGAGGAAGAGAAGAGGGGGAAGGAGAATGAAAAAGATGGAGAGGATAAAGGAAGGAGAAAGAACTGGTGAAGGGGAAAAGGGAGAGCGGAAAAGGAAGTAGGAGAAGATTGAGGAGAATGAGGAGGAAAGGCAAGGGAAATAAGGGGTTACAATAAGGGAAGGAAAGAGAGAGAGAGACGAAGGGAAAGAGAGTAAGGGGAAGAACGTAGGAAAAAGAGAGAGAGAGTGTGTGTGAAATAGTGAGAGAGAGAGATAGCGAGAGAGAGAGAGAGAGAGAGAGAGAGAGAGGAGAGAGAGAGAGAGAGAGAGAGAGAGAGGAGAGAGTGGAGGTGAGAGAGTGAGTGAGTGAAGAGAGGGAGAGAGAGAGAGAGAGAGAGAGAGGGGGTAGGGAGATATGCAGACTATCAGGCAGACAACTGACAGACAAGAAATAGAAAAAAACACACAGTTAAGATTATCTAGAAGAAACGGTGGAGGAGGAGGAGAGGAAGGCCAAAAAGAGCCAGAGAGAGAGAGAGAAACGGGAAGTTGGGGGTGGATGCGGGGGTGTTGGGGAAGAGAGGTGAGGGGGGGGGAAGGGTAGATGCGCCGACTGCCTCCATTTCGCCCCCCTCACTGCGCGCACACCGACTCCCCTTCCCCCGCCGCCGCACCGGAGCCGAAGCGACCTTTTTGTTTACATCGACGGGGTTTCGTTCGCGAAATGCAGTGGGTGTTTTCGTGAAACTATTTGCGAGTGAAAAGAAGGCTTAAGAGGGGGGCGATAAAAGGAGAGAGAGAAAAAATAAGGACCATTGAAAAAAAAAAGAAAAAGATGTGATTGATTTGCATGTGTCTTTGATTA
>NW_020871275.1:2662-10162 GCF_003789085.1 Penaeus vannamei
TATTCTACAAATTTTTCCCTTTTCCATTCGCTCCTCTCTCTCTCCTCTCTCTCCTCTCCCTCTCTCTCTCTCTCTCTCTCTCTCTCTCTCCTCTCTCTCTCTCTCTCTCATCTCTCTCTCTTCCCACACTCACTCTCTCTCTCTTCCTCTTCCTCCACACTCACTCACTCCTCTCCCTCTTCTCTCTCTCTCTCTCTCTCTCTCCTCCCACTAAACCTCTTCTCTTCTCTCTCTCTCCTCTTCTCTCTCTCTACCTCTCTCTCTCTCTCTCTCTCTCTCTCTCTTCTCTCTCTCTCTCTCTCTCCCACTCACTCTCTCTCTCTCTCCCCCTCCCCACTCCACTCTCTTCCTCTCTCCCACTCACTCTCTCCTCTGCTCAACTCAACTCTCTCTCTCCCGCTCTCCTCTCTTTCTCTCTCTCCCGCTCCCTCTCTTTCTCTTCTCCCGCTCCCTCTCTTTCCTCTCTCTGCCTGTCTTATCTTATTCTCTCCCTCTTCTCCCCCTTCCCACCCCCTCCCCCCCTCTCTCTCTCTTCTCTCTCTCTCTCTCTCTCTCTCTCTCTCTCTCTCTCTCTCTCTCTCTCTCTCTTTCTCATCTCTCTCTCTCTCCTCTCTCTCACCTAAAATCTAACCAAACAAAAGGACGAAGGAGAGACGCCATTAATTGATTCGTATTATTCTTAACTATCCAAAAGTCCCAAATAATTCAATCATCGTTGCCAAGTTCGCGGAAAACCCCTCCCTGTCTGCCGCGCGGATTTGGAAGGAAGGAAGGAAGGAAGGAGGAAGGAGTGAATGAAGGAAAAAGACAATTGAAGGGAAGAAGAAGGGAAGAAGGAAGGAAGGAAGGAAGGATGGAAGGGTGAATGAATAAGGAATCAATGAAGGTAAGAAAAAGGAAATAATGAAGGAAGGGAAAAAGGAAGGAAGGAGGACTGAATAAATGAGGAATGAATGAATGAAAAGAAAAAATAATAATTGAGAAAGAAAGAAGGAAGGAGGAAAGAACGAAGGGGGAGGGGGGGGGGGAGGAAAAGAAAGGACAAAAGGAACGATAGAACGAGCCAAGGAGGAGAAGGGAAGGAAGGACTTATTGCTGACTTTACGGATTAAGTCGACTCGAACAATTCCTGCAGGATGGCCACCTGAGGGACCGAAGGAGGAAGGGAGGGAAGGGGAGGAAGAGAGGGGAACCGGGGAGAAAATGGGGGAGAAGGGAGGAAGGGAGGGAAGGGAGAAGAGAGGACAGGGGAGAAAATGGGGGGAGGGGGGGAGAAGGGAGGAAGGGAGGGAAGGGGAGGAAGAGAGGGACCGGGGAGAAAATGGGGGAGAAGGGGAGGGGAGGAAAGGGGCGGAGGGAAGGGGGGGAAGAAGGAGGTACCGGGGAGAAGGAGGAAAGGGGAAAGATGTGGGGAAAGGGGGAGGAAGGGAAGGATGGAGAAAGGAGGAAGGGAAGGATGGGGAGGAGGAGGAATGGAAGGATGGGGGAGGAAGGAAAGGGAGGAGGAGGAGGGATGGAGGAGGGAAGGTGGGAGAGAGGAGGGAAGGGTGGGGAGGAGAGGAATGGAAGGATGGGGGAAGGAAGGAATGGAGGAGGAGGGGAGGGAAAAAGGGAGGAAGGAAGGATTGGGGGAAAGGAGGAAGGAAGGGAAGGATGGAGGAGGAGGGGAGGAAGGGAAGGGAGAAAAGGGGGGAAGGAAGGATTGGTGGAAAGGGAAGGAAGGGAAGGATGAGGAAAGGGGGAGGATGAGAGGGAAGGGGAAGAAACGTGGGGAAGGGAAGAAGGAACATGAAGGGATAAAGGCAAAGGAATGACAGGGAGGAAGGCGAAGGAGGAAGGACGGAAAGGCAGAAAAAGGAAGAGATGGAAAGGGACAGAGAGTGAGAGAGCAAAAATGAGGAAGTGATAAAGATGAAGGAGAGAGAGAGAAGAGAGAGAGAGAGAGAGAGAGAGAGAGAGAGAGAGAGAGAGAGAGAGAGAGAGAGAGAGAGAGAGAGAGAGAGAGAGAGAGAGAGAGACAGAGAGAGACAGACAGAGAGAGAGAAGAGAGAGAAAGGAGAGAGAAGAGACCACACACCCACAGGCTTAGCAAGAAGGCAAGAGCGGGCACAAAGCATCTCCCCGTGATACCTGCAAAATCAGGATGCTGTATCATCTCAACATATGAAGTTACAGCGTATCCACAGCATCCACAGCGTCTCCGCAGCATCCGCGTCTTCTGCAAACGGTTATTCAATGCCATAATGGATCGCCTCCTTCCTTGCGCCTTTTAACACGAAGGCGAAACAAAATGTGAATACACAGACAGAGGATTTTCTTTCACATCATGTAATGGTTTCCGCTTAAAGCGTGTGTGTGTGTGTGTGTGTGTGTGTGTGTGTGTGTGTGTGTGTGTGTGTGTGTGTGTGGTGTGTGTGTGTGTGTGTGTGTGTGTGTGTGTGTGTGTGTGTGTGTGTGTGTGTGTGTGTGCGTGTGTGCGTGTGTGTGTGTGCGTGTGTGTGTGTGCGTGTGTGTGTATGCGTGTGTATGTGCGTGTGTATGTGCGTGTGTATGTGCCTGTGGCGTGTGTGTGTGCGTGTGTGTGCGTGCATGTAGGACGCTCGTGCGTGTGAATGCTCGTACGTATATGTGTGCGCGGCTGTCCATGTGCGTGTAAATGTGCGCACCCGAACCCGCAGACAACCGGGCAAAGCCTCGATCTGGAAGGACTCTATATCTTGAAGATTTACGGTGGAGTTCTTGAAGCCTGGGAGAAGGTAGTGGGCGGGGAGTGGTGCGGGGTGTGGCGGATGGGCGGGGTGTGGGCGGGTGTGGCGGGGGTGGGGATGGAGGGCTGTAATGCCGCCATATATCTATTTCAAGATATTTTTGCGTCTTGCGGATCGTTTCTTCTAAGTGTATCGCCGGACGATCTTTCGCAGCAGCCTTCAAAAGGGATAAAGTGAGTGGGAAGGAAAGGGAAAGAGGGAGAGGAGAGGAAATAGGGGAAAAGGATGGAGGATGAGAGAACGAGGAGAAGAAGGAAGAGGATGAAGAGGGAGGAGAGCAGGAGGAAGAAAGTAGGAGGAGAGAGGAGGGAGAGAGAAAGAGAGAGAGAGAAAGGGAGAGAAAGGGGAGAGAAAGAGAGAGAGAGAGAGAGAGAGAGAAGGAGAGAGAGAGAGAGAGAGAGAGAGAGAGAGAGAGAGAGAGAAAGAAAGAGAAAGAAAGAGACTAACAGACAGACAGAGAACCGCAATCGAGATCGAAAAGAAATAAAAAAAAATAAAATAAAAAAAGGAGATAGAAGAGACCCGAAACGAGGGAGAGAGGGCGGGGGGGGGGGAGGCAGAGGAGGAAAGGAGCGCAGGAGCAACATTGCAAAGCTCGGGGATGCAGCTTCTTGGTCGCTCTCTCGATTTCACGTTGCATGTTCGGGCGACCGTCGAGCGACAGAGTGTGTGTGTGTGTGTGTTGTGTGTTGTGTGTTGTGTGTGTGTGTGTGTGTGTGTGTGTGTGCGTGTGCGTGTGTGCGTGTGCGTGTTGTGTGCGTGCGTGCGTGCGTGCGTGCGTGCGTGCGTGCGTATGCGTCTTAGGTGTGTGCGTATGCGTAACGATTGCTCGTTCCGTGTGCGTGTTGCGCCTGCCAACGTACGATTGCTCTTCCTGACCTGCATCCATACACCGGCACCCTCATATCCGCATGCATGTACGCATCCCCAGGCGGCCTCGTGGACCGGGTCCCACGAGTGCGTCGCCTCACGTACTACGCGAGGGCGGCCACGCACACGCACGCACGCACGCACGCGCCAGCACCAAAAACGCAAATATCTAAATCTATATCGATACATGAATAAATGCTGAAAATAACTATGTGTATGCACGCCCGCACGCACACAGGCACAAACGCGCGTACGCCCATGCCGACAAGAACAAAAAAAAGAACGAAAAAAGGAAGGAAAGAAAGAAAAAGAAACATCGCATAACCTACAGCGTATAATGGGCATACAACTAGAATAATGAAGAGGAAGTGCGACGGAAAAAGGGAGAGAGGCGCAAGGGAGACCTAGGGGGGGGGGGAGGGAGGGGGAGGGGGAGGAAGGGGGAGGGAGGAGAAGGAAGGAGGAGAGGGGGGAGGGAGGGGGGAGGGAGACGCAAAGGGAGGAAGGGAACGAGAAGAGAGGAGAAAGAGGGAAGAAGGCGAGGGATACGGTGAGGGTTCTGGGGAAAAAAAAGGGATAGCGAGAGGGGAATAAAGGAAAGGGCAAAAGAGAGGGGAAAAGATCCCCTCCTTGCCCACCCTCCGAGAAGCCCTCCCGCCCACACGCCCACCCGCCCGCCCTTCTATGTGAACACGCCCGAGGCTATGAATCAATAGAGTATATTTTGACTCTCTTTTTTTGCCCAAATTAAAGAAGCGAAGGGGTGGAAAGGGGACTGGCGGAGGAAGGAAAATGAAAGGGGGAAAGACACGGCGAAAGAACAGAACAGACAAATGCATAAATCGAGAGCGAATGGAGAAAGACACGTGAATTAAATAAGATATATACGGTTACATATACTACAGGCGAATTAAATGAATATGTACTGTGTGTTATATATACCCTATGCGAGGGCGAGAGAGACTGAACGGAATTGAATAAAATCGGGAGGGAGGGATAAAGTAAAAGAAAAAAAAAATATGTATAGAAAGGAAAAGGGAACAAATGCAAACTCGATAACAAAAAAAAAAAAAAAAAAAAAAAAAAAAAAAAAAAAAAAACGTACAACAAAAATGCGGCAACAGAAAAAGGCACGAGAGAAAAAAGGAAAGAAAGAAAGAAAAAGAAAAAAGTCCGCTCAAAAGGCAACCCCCCTCCCCTCTATCCAAATACGCAAACAAACAAAATACGACTAAAAGCAAAGAAAAAAAAGGAAAGAGATAAAAAAAAAAAAACAAGACCACTGGAAAGAGTGAAGGAGATGAGAGAGGAGAGAGAGAGAGAGAAAGACGAACGAGGAGGGAGGGAGGGAAGAGAAGAGACGGCGCACACTCTGCAAACTCTCCTAAGTATGCGAGAATGACTCCGGAGTGCCCGAGGGGAGGGGGGGGAGGGGAGGCGAGAAGAGGGGAGGGAAGGGAAGAGTGAGGGGAGTTACGCCACAACCTTACACGCGGGAAACACACTCTGGACGAAGGAAGGACGGACGAAGAGAAGAATAATGAGAAAACTGGAATAACGATCACGATATTGAAATAAGGATAAGAAAAACAATACTAAGACAAATAAAGACATAAAGACAAAGTACATAAAAGCAGTAATAGAAAAAAAAGACAGTAACAGAGATACAGCAGAAAAAAACAGCAGCGGTGACTACGTAGGAAACAGCAATGAATGAGAGAGAGAAGAGAAAAGACAGTAACAGACACAGATAGAAAAGCACAGACTTCGTAGAAAAAAAAGCAAAGCCAGAAAGAGAGAAAAAAACAGTAACAGAGATATATAGAAAAGCACAGACTACGTAGAGAAAAAAGCAAAGACAGAAAGAGGGAAAAAAACACTAACAGAGATAGAGAAGCACAAACTACATACGGGAAAAAACAGCATCAGAGTCTCCAGAGAGAGAGAGAGAGAGAGAGAGAGAGAGAGAGAGAGAGAGAGAGAGAGAGAGAGAGAGAGAGAGAGAGAGAGAGAGAGAGAGAGAGAGAGAGAGAGAGAGAGAGAGAGAGAGAGAGAGAGAGAGACAGAGAGAGAGAGAGAGAGAAAAAAAAAAACAGTAGCACAGACTACGCAGGGAAAAGCAGTAGTCAAGGTAGTCCCAGAAGTTGAAACAGAAGAACCCTCCCCCCCCCTCCCCCCCTCCACCCACCCATGACCCCACTCACCCGCTCACACACAGAAAGCACTCCAAACAGTTTCTACTCCACGAAAAAAAAAAAAAAAAAAAAACTTGCGTCAGGCATCAGGGGGAAAGGATGAAGAATGGCCGAAAGAAACTGTAAGTAGGCAAGTTGACTAAGTCTGACGGAAGGATGAGGGGCGGAGAGAAGGGAAGGAGGAAGGAAGACGAATACATGGGGGAAGGGAAGGAGGAGGAAGACGAATACATGGGGGGAAGGGAAGGAGGAAGGAAGACGAATACATGGGGAAGGGAAGGAGGAGGAATACATGGGGACGAATACATGGGGAAGGAAAGGAGGAAGGAAGACGAATACATGGGGGAAGGGAAGGAGGAAGGAAGACGAATACATGGGGGGAAGGGAAGGAGGAAGGAAGACGAATACATGGGGGAGGGGGGGAAGGAAGGAAGACAACATGGGGGAAGGAAGGAGGAAGGAAGACGAATACATGGGAAGGGAAGGAGGAAGGAAGACGAATACATGGGGGGAAGGGAAGGAGGAAGGAAGAACGAATACATGGGGGAAGGAAGGAAGACGAATACATGGGGGAAGGGAAGGAGGAAGGAAGACGAATACATGGGGGGAAGGGAAGGAGGAAGAAGACGAATACATGGGGGAAGGGAAGGAGGAAGGAAGACGAATACATGGGGGGAAGGGAAGGAGGAAGGAAGACGAATACATGGGGGGAAGGGAGGAGGAAGGAAGACGAATACATGGGGGAAGGGAAGGAGGAAGGAAGACGAATACATGGGGGGAAGGGAAGGAGGAAGGAAGACGAATACATGGGGGATACATGGGGGGAAGGAAGGAGGAAGGAGACGAATACATGGGGGAAGGGAAGGAGGAAGGAAGAACGAGGAGGAAAGGAAGACGAAGGGGGAAGGGAAGGAGGAAGGAAGACGAATACATGGGGGAAGGGAAGGAGGAAGGAAGACGAATACATGGGGGAAGGGAAGGAGGAAGGAAGACGAATACAATGGGGGAAGGGAAGGGAAGGAAGACGAAGGGGGAAGGAAGGACGAATACATGGGGGAAGGGAAAGGAGGAAGGAAAGACGAATACATGGAGGAAGGGGAAGGAGGAAGGAAGACGAATACATGGGGGAAGGGAAGGAGGAAGGAAGACGAATACATGGGGGGAAGGGAAGGAGGAAGGAAGACGAATACATGGGGGGAAGGGAAGGAAGGAAGGAAGAAGAAGGGGGAAGGGAAGGAGGAAGGAAGACGAATACATGGAAGGGAGGGGAAGGAGGGGAAGGAGGAGGAAGACGAATACATGGGGGAAGGGAAGGAGGAAGGAAGACGAATACATGGGGGAAGGGAAGGAGGAAGAAGAGAATACATGGGAAGAAGGAAAGGAAGACGAATACATGGGGAAGGGAAGGAGGGGGGGAAGGGAAGGAGGAGGAAGGACGAATACATGGGGGAAGGGAAGGAGGAAGGAGACGAATACATGGGGAACCGAATACATGGGGGGAAGGAAAGGAGGAAGGAAGACGAAATACATGGGGGAAGGGGAAGGAAGACGAAATACATGGGGGGAAGGGGAAGGAGAAGGAAGACGAATACATGGGGGGAAGGGAAGGAGGAAGGAAGGACGAATAACATGGGGGAAGGAAGAGGAAGGAAACGAATAAGGGGGGA
>NW_020871275.1:15162-25162 GCF_003789085.1 Penaeus vannamei
GGAAGAGGAAGAGAAGAGGGAAGAGGGAAGAGGAAGGGAAGAAAGAGGGAAGGAAGGAAGAGGAAAGAGGGGAAAGAGGAAGGAAGGGAAAGAGGGAAGAGGAAAGAGGGGAAGAGGGAAGGAAGGGAAGAGAAGGATGGAAGAGGGAGAGGAGGAAGGAAGGGAAGGGAAGGAAAGAGGGAAGAGGAAGGAGAGGGAGAGGAGGAGGGAAAGAGGGAAAGGGGAAGAGGAAGGGAAGGGGGAAAGAGGGAAGGAGGAAGGAAGGGAAAGAGGGAAGAGGAAGGAAGGAAGAGGAAGGAGGGAAGGAGAAGAAGGGAAGAGGAAGGAGGAAAGAGGAGGGGAAGAGGAAGAAGGGAAGAAAGGGAGAGGAAGGAGGGGAAGAGGGAAGGAAGGGAAGAGGAAGGAGGGAAAGAGGGAAGGAAGAGAAGAGGAAGGAGCGAAAGAGGGGGAAGAAGGGAAGGAAGGCAAGAGGAAGGATGGAAAGAGGGGGAAGAGGAAGGAGGGAAAAGGAAAGAGGGGAAGAGGGGAAGAAGGGAAAAGGAGGAGAGGAGGGAAGATGGGAGAGGGAAGGAGGGAAAGAGGGAAGGCGGGAAGGAGGGGAAGAAAGAATTGAAACAACAAAGAACCAACCATTTCATGTCTACAAGAGAGCGTGATTAAAAAAAAAAAAAAAAAGTTTCCTTGAGCACTTATTCAAAGTCCACATTCTACTAATAAAAAAGTAAAAATAAATTCTTAGAAATCAAAGTTTCTTCGAGGGTTTAAAGAAATATTTCCCTTTGCAGTAAAAAAAAAAAAAAAAAAAAAAAAAAAAAAAATATATATATATATATATATATATATATATATATATATATATAATATATATATATATATATAACACATATATATATATATATACATACTTGTAAGACAACCGCAACAATAGCTCTTAGAGAACAAACGACCAGAAGATTAAATGGAAACTAAGAATTATAATTAAAAAAAAAACAGGTGAAGGAAGGAAGCACAGGAGAGAGAAAAACAAAAGAGAATGAGAAGGTAAACGACATTCAAAGAAAACAAAGACGAAGAACCGACACAGACATTGCGTAAGAAGAAAACAGATATGCAGAAAAATACGGGAAAATATCGAGTGAGTAAAAAAACAGAAGAGAAAAAGAGAGGAAGAAGAAGAAGAAGAAAGAAAAAAAAAAAAAAAAAAAAACGAGCGCCCCGGAGCCATTATTCGATTTCCTCTCTTCCTCTATTCGTGAAGCGAAACGAATAAAAAAAGAGACGCATTATATGATAAATGGTGTGGAAGACATGGACACATTCAATAATCGAAATCATTATACGGAAAATGAGTGGCAGGAGATAATGAAAAACTAGTAATTGGATAGTTGAAAAGGGAGAAGGAGAGAGGGAAAGAGATGGAGAGCGGTAGAGAGGGAGGAAGGGAAAGAGGGAAAGGAGAGAGGGAGAAAAGGAATAAAGGAAGGAAGAAGGGAGGAGAGGTGTGTGTGTGTGTGTGTGTGTGTGTGTGTGTGTGTGTGTGTGTGTGTGTGTGTGTGTGTGTGTGTGTGTGTGTGTGTGTGTGTGTGTGTACATATATATATATATTATTATATATATATATATATATATATAGAGAGAGAGAGAGAGAGAGAGAGAGAGAGAGAGAGAGAGAGAGAGAGAGAGGGAGAGAGAAAGAGAGAAAGAGAGAATACAGAATAGAAAAGAGAGGAGAGAGGAGAGCGAAAGAAAGAGAAGAGATAAATTTCATAAAAGGAGATCTCGTAAAACAAGAAATAATTCACAATCAATCTAGTCAAACCAAACAAAACCTCACCAGGAAAAAAACAAATCAGCCAGACCCAGGCAGAACAAGGCGTCCTTTACATATTACAAACCAACAGCACAATTCGCTATATTTTAGCGATTTTTTCCCCTATGTTGCCAAGAACGTCATTTTTAGGGGGCGAGGGGAAAGGGGGGGGGAGGTTAAATCGCCATTAATTTCCTATAAAACCTTAGTGCTTATAATCAACAACTACTAAAACTAGATAAACAACAACAACAATAATATCATGTACATTATTGATGGTTATAGATAAGTTACAAAATGTCTTAATCAGCAGTAACTTAAGTAAAATGCTGTAGTAGTATTATAATGACTGTTCGTATTACTCATAATCATAATGACTACATCATTATTAGTATTACTCATAATCATAATGCCTGCAATCGTCATCATCATCTTTATAACAAGAGATAAAAATATGATTACATGATTATCACCACAACAATATTCTCTTTTTTACCGTGTCTGTTCTTCGCCGAGCGTGTTGCTTCCACTGAACAACTCAATAACATGCATTTTTTCTCGGAACAACGCCAGTTTTCAGTGTTTTTTTCTCTCTCGTCTCTCGTTCGTTCGTTCCCCCTCCCTTCCCTCCCTTCCTCCCTCCTCTCGTCTTCCTCTTGCCTTCTCCTTTGTCCTTCACACTACGTTCTCTGCCCCTCCCTCTCTCCCCCTGCGCCTTTCTCCTTCCTTTCTCTCCCTTCTCCCTCCTCCAGCCGCTTCTCTTCCCTCGCCTTTTCCTCACTCCCTTCTTCCCTCTCCACCACCCCTTCCTCTCCTTCCACTCTATACCTCGTGTGATCCCGCCTAAAACTTCTTGAAAAAAAAAAAAAAAAATTCAAAAACCAACTTTTACATTCCATCTTTTTTTCTTATCCTTCCTTTTCCTCTTTCGCATTCAGAGAATATCACCCTGCACCCCGATGCTTCTTATAACAGCGCACAACATCAACTACAACGGAGAGTACTGAATATCCCTCCAGAAAATTACCCTTCAAAAAAAATAACAAATATATAAACAGATTAATAAAAATCAACTTACACTCGTGAAGCGCATTTCGGCGAACAGAAAAAGTTGGACAGAATATTCCATCAGATTTTCGTATTATTCAAGAGAGAAAAAAGAAAACGGAAAAAGAGAGAGAAAAAAAAAATCTCTTCCTGCCTGCTTCCACCACCCACCCCCCTCCACCCCCAACCCCCACCCCCCAGCCCTCTCTAGAACATTCAGAAGTGTCAATCAATGTCCCGTCTGGAAAAGGTTGATATTCGTTTTGATATCACTTTTTTCTCGGAGGGGGAGGGGAGTAGGGGGGGGGGCAGAGGGGGAGAGGAGCGAATGAGTGGTTTGCCAATCTGATAATGGTCGAAGTTTGTAAAATAAGACCTCTTTTCGGCGAAAGACCATTGGAACGGGGGTTATGAGGGAGGGGAGAAAGAGAGGAATGGGGGGGGTAAGGGAATGGGAGGGAGGGGGAGGGGGAAGAAGGGAGGGGAGAGGGAAAGGAAGGAGAAAGGGAAAGGGACATTGAAACAGGGGTTATGAGGGAGGGAGAAAGAGAGGAATGGGGGAGGGAGAAGGGAATGGGAGGGAGGGGGGAGGAGAGGAGAGGGAGAGAAAGGAAGGAGAAAGGGAAAAGGGAAACGGATGAGAAGAGAGGAAGAGAGAGAGAGAGAGAGAGAGAGAGAGAGAGAGAGGAGACAGAGAAAGAAGAGCGGAAAGACGAGAGAGAAAGAGAGAGCAGAGTAGAACAAGCAGTGAGAAGAGAAAAGAGCAGTTAAACAACATAGACTGAAAGAGAGAAACCAAAACAGAAAAAAACGAGAGAAAGAGAGGGACCGAAACAGAGAGAACGAAAGAACCAAAATGTATAGCGAGAGGAGCCGCACTTCGATCAAAATGCCAGATGAATTCTTTAGGTTTTAACCCCGAAGTGAGTGAATTTAACACGTAAGTTAACAAAGCTCACCTCGACTTTGCACGCATCTTAATGCCCATGATAAAATCCTCACCATAAAGGATCGGATAAACCGTAAAATGGACGAGAAAGAAAGTAAAGGAGAAAAAAAATGAAAAGAAAACTATAGATAGGAAGAAATGAGATAAAGAAAAATGTGAATAAACATAGAAAGCATAGCAAAGCACAGAAAAAATAACAAAGAAAAAAACATCAGCAAAAACGGAAGAAAAAGATGATTAAAAAAACAATAATAAAAACATAGAAAGGAAGAAACGAAATAAAAAGAAAAAAATGAGCAAACGTAGAAAGCATAGCAAAACATAGAAATAAAAAAAAGAAAAACCAAACTAAAACAACAAAGAAAGAAAATAAAACTAGCAAAAAAACAAAAAGAAAATAGAGTAAAGCCATGCTGAAACTTAATATAAAAAAGAGGGAAAAAAAGTCAATAAGGGAAACAAGCCGGCTCGCTTCCCATGATTAATTCAAAAAGAGTTTTAAGACCGTTATCCCTTCCGTTTCAAAGAGTAATCCTCTCGTTTCCTTAATGGCTTTAACTCCCATTACGAGACTAAAGATCAAGTTTCAATCTTTTCTTTTCCTTTTTCTCCTTTACTCTATTATCACATTATCAAAAACGCATTATATCATAACTTTTTCTGCCTTTTTTGTGCTCTTTCTCCGGCCCGAGTTCTAAGTGTCTTCCCCGCTGTACCGTTTAACTTCTGAAAGCAAAATAAAAGAAATGAAAAACCGAGAAAAAAACGAAAATGAAATACCGACTCATACAACCCTGACCGGTTCTCATGGAGCAAATTTGTTTTTCACTTTTGCTGGATTTTTTTATTTTTTTTACTTTCTTTTATTTTTTTTTTTACATAACCTTCTTCTTTTTTACCACAGTATCTTTTTCCGGAATTTTAAAACTATGCAACTTCACCGCCCAAAAAAACAAGGTACAATTTATTGTTATAAACACAAGGCTCCCTCACGCTGGCCTCCTTCCTCCGCTCGCTCCTTCTCTCACTCCTCCCTCCCATACCTATCCCTCTCCCCTCTCTCGGCCTCCTCCCTCCTCACCTCTCCCTTCCTCCTCCTCCCCTTCTCTCCCTCCCTCCCACCTCCCTTCCGCCCTCCCTCCCCTCTATTCTCCCTCTCACCCTCTCCCCATCTCCACCCTCCCTCAACTCCTCCTCCTCCCTCTTACCTCCTTCATCGGCCCTCTCCTCTTCCCCTCCCTCCCCATCCTCCTCGTGCTTCCTCCCTCCCTCCTCCTCCCTCGCTCTCCTTCCTTCCCCCCTCTCACACTGCTTCTCGTATCTTCATCTCAAACTCTGGATAGTTTATCAGCCTCACTGTTTCCCTCCCCACTGCTCCCTTCCTTCATTCTCCTCCCTCAAAATCATCCCTCTCCTCACTGCCCTGTCGTCTCCTTCTCCCTCTTCTCACTCCTCTCTATCTCTCTCATCACGCCCACTTCCCCCGGCCCCGACCTTCATCCCATCCTCTCTCATTCTCACTCATGGTCATCTGTCTCCAGTACCCTGCACTTTCACCTACCGTTCCCCTCTGCTTCATCCTTCACTCCTCATCTGCCACTTCCCGCCCTCGCCTCTCACGTACCCCCTCACTCCTTCACTTTCTCCGCCCGCCTCCCCTCCACGCCCCCTCAAACTCCACTCTTCACGCCCTACTCCCATCACTCCCCCTTACCCGCCGTCGGCCCTCGTCTACCACCCCTCCTCACTCCTCTCCCCTGCCCCCCCCTCTCACCCCCTCACCCTCTCCCCCTCTTCGCCCCCCCCATCACTCGCCCCTTCCCGCCCCAACCTCTCGCGCCCCCCCCTCACCAATCCTCCAACTATCACCATCACCCGTTCCCCCTCTCCACTCTTCCCTACTACACCTATTCTGCACGATCGCTTTCACGCCGCTCACCATATCTCTTTCATCTCTTCCTCTTCTCACCTCCTTCCAATCTCCTCTCATCTCTCTCCTCTCTCCCTCCTGCCCTGTCTCTCTCTCTCTCTTTCCTATCTCTGCTCTCTCCCTTCATCTTCGTCTCTCTCCTCCTTCTCCCCATCACCTCCCCCACGCCCTCCGCCCATCCCCTCTCCATCAACTCCGGACTCCCCTCTCACCTCCTCCTCTCTCTTCTCCCCATCTCTCTCTCAAATCATCTCTCTCTCCCTCTCGCTCCTACCTCTTCACATTCACTCCCTCTTTCCGCTGTTTCCTCCTCTCTCACCTACTTCCATTATCACTATCCACTCCCTCATCATCTCTCGTACCCAACCTCCTTCCACCCCTCTCCTCGTGGCTCCTCCTCTCATTCCTCTCACTCTCTTACTCTCTCCCCTCTCACCGACCCTATCCCGTCCTCTCCCTCTCCTCTCTCTCTCCCTCTCACTCACCGTCCCTCTACTCCCCTTCTATACACCGTCTACTCCTCCTCATATCTCTTCTCACATCTTCTACTCTCCCCCCTCCCTCTTTTTCCCGCCATCCTCGATACTTCCTCCTTCTTCTCTCTCCCTCTCTCCTTCTGGGTGTCCCAATATCACCATGCGCCTCTCTCTCCTTTCTGACTTACACATTACCTCCCTCACCATCTCTCGCTCAGTCCACCTCACCGACTGCATGCATCTATGCACATCTCGATCCTCGTATCTTGTGCCTCTCCTCTTCTCCTCTCCTACCTTCTCCGCTCTTCTCTCACTCGCTCGATCTCTCTCGTCTCTCTCTCTCTCTCTCTCTATCTCTCTCTCATCCTCTCTCTCTCATCTCTCACTCTCTTCTCTCCTCTCTCTCTCCCGCCCCATTCGACCTCTCGCCCCGCCCTGCTTTCCCCTCATCACTTCCTGGTACCTTACTCACATCACCCCTCACGCTTTCATTGTTATCTTACCGTGTTATCCTTGGTTTTACCGATGGAGATTTGCCCTCCTTCCCGCCCTCCCTCTCACCCTCTCCCCTCCGCCCCCCCTCACTCCTCCCCGCCCCTCCCTCTCGCCCTCACCGCAACTTTTATATCATGACCTGGATTAGTCCCACTCCCCTCACTCTCTCTCCTGCCTCCCTTCAACCCCCTTCTCTCTTCTCCCCCCCCCCCGCTTCCCCGCCTCCCCTCTCAACACCTCGCCTTCAATCCTTCTTTAGTCTCCTCTCCCACCCACTCCCCACGCCCTCCCTCGTCATATCACCCTCCCACCTCCCTCTCGCCCCCTCCTGCGGTGGGAATAGCGCTAACAACCATCGCAATAAACAACTCAAGGGATTTCTGGCAAAACCAACAGAGAGAACACTACTAATGAAAAGGGATACTGCATAATACAGCAAACAGAGAAAAACAGAACTCATTAGATGCGCCATTATCTCTTGATGTTTATTCTCCTATTACTATCATCACGATCTTTTTTTTTTTCATATCCTTATCATTAAATAGTACTGTACATCAACATCTTTTTCATATCCTTACTATCATTAATAGTACTCGTTACCATCAACATTTTTTTCATACTCTTGCTATCATCAATAGTACCCGTTACCATCAACAATTTGCAATATCATCATTTATCAACATTCTCGTCACTATTACTGGTACGATCGCTGCCACGCAAATATCGCCCTTACCCACCATAACTATCGCACAAAAAGAAGTAGTAAAAAAAAATGCATCGGCTTTGCCCTTCCACTTCCAGAGTCTCTTTCATGAATCTTTCAGCCTCTCGTCTCCCGAGTGGAAGGTCTACCATTACCTAAGAGAAAGGGGGAGCGAGGGGAGCGGGGGATAATGGGGCTCCTATCATCTTTAATTTTTTTCTCTTTCTTCTCCCATTTTTTTTTAACCTACTTTATACCAACGCGCAATTATCCCCGGATATTTAAATACTCGCAAAACACGGCAACAATAACAATAATGAGAGTTATTCTCATTATTATAACACGCGCATGCACAGGGCCACGGCCAGGTTGCTGCAACATTGCACTGGGATTTATCGAGGAAGTCTAGTCTCGAGCAGGGCGGTAAATGCTAATGCACAGGCCGTTCCGGAAAGTAAACTAAGAGAGGTTGTTATAAAAATCTGCAATTTACGGAGAATTACGCCATTCTGGTTAAGAATCGAGGTTTAACGAGATAAGACCAGCAGGGATATGGGTCCTAGTTTGAGCACTTCTGAAAATATTTTCGAGAACCCGTAAAAGGTTTCAAGTTTTCCTTTTCTCTTTTCGAGATGAACTTACACCCCACATTTATCAATTAGGTTTGTAGTAGTAGTAGCAGCAGTAACAGTAACAGTAGCCACAGCAGTAGTAATAGATTAGTAGCAGTAGTAGCAGCAGCAACAACAACAGCAGCAGCAGCAGTAGTAGTAGTCGTAGTAATTGTAGTAGTCGTAGTAGTAATAGTGGTAGTAGTAGTAGTAGTAGTAGTAGTAGACGTAGTTCTAGTAATCGTAGTTGTATTAATAGTAGTAGTCGTAGTAGTAATAGCAGTAGCAGTAGCAGTAGCAGTAGCAGTAGTAGTAGTACCACCACCACCACCCACTGGTATCATCATCATCATCAGCACCTTCACCATCATTAGTACCATCATTACAACGGCCACTAATACACAACACCGTCATTAGCCCAGCCCCAGCCACGACCCCCGCAGAAGACCCGAGACCGCCAGATAACGCCCCCAAATACTGCGGCTCCTGCAGTAGTCCCTCGAGAGAGAAGAGGGAGCGGCGAGACGAGGAGCGGCGAGAGATAGCAGCCGCCTCGAAGATGGAGCGAAAGAGATAAGGAGATAAGAAAACGTGGGGGGGGGAGGGAGGGAGGGCGGGGAGGCGAGAGCGATTCCAGGAAGGATAGGGAGCCCAAGGAATAGGTCTCCGGGGATCCTCAAGGTGGCATCCAGGAGACCGGAATTAACACACAAAAGGAGGGAGGTAATTTGGCAGTCACTGTGGTTATCTACAGTGACTTTGAAGGAAGGATCTTGAAGTTGTTTGTGGTATTCACGGTAAGGACTTTGATGGTGATAACAATGATGAGAACAGTAATAATGATAATCGTGATAATCATAATAAAAACAACAATAATAATAGTAGTAGTAATAGTAATAGAAGTAGTAGTAGTTGTTGTAAAAGTAATACTAGTAGTAGATTTTTAAAGATTTAGATTAAAGATTTAGTTCTAATTCCATTTGTTCAATGGATTCTTTGCTGTGACATACTGTCTGTTTTATTTTGCCCAAATCTCCCCAGTGTGCAAGGAAATGGCCGGGGATACCACTCAGGTCCGCAAGATTGCTTAAACCAGCACTTAGCTGCGCCAGCACAGTAGTAGTAGTAATAATAGTAATAGTAATTACTAGTAGTAGTACTGGTAGTAATAGTAGCAGTAGTAGTAGTAATAGTATTAGTATTGGTATTAGTATCAGTAATAGTAATATAAAATAGTAATGGTAATAGTAAAAAAACAACAACAACAACACAACAAATAATAATAATAATAATTAATAAAATATAATAATATAAATATAATAATATAATAATTAATAATAATAATAATAATAATAATAATAATAATAATAATAATAATAATAACAACAATAATAATAATGACGATGATGATGAGGAGGATAATGATAATAATAATAATAGTAATAACAATAATTTGATATTGATGATGGTTATGAAGATACTGATATTTATAAAATAACCAACACTATTTATCAATTATTAATTATATCATCATCATTATCACTATTATTTTTTATTATTACTATAATTGTTATTTATATTATTATTATTATTATTATCATTATATTATAATTGTTATCATTATTATTATTATTATTATTATAATTGTTATCATTATTATTATTATTATCATTATTAAAATTGTGATCATTTTATTATTATTACTATTGTTACCATCATTATTACTATCATTATCATTATCATCATTATTATCATCATACTAAAAACAAATCATCCCACTCCTGAAAGAAAGACAAAAACCCAACACGTAGCTCAATCACCCCCTACACGCACACACGCACACGCACACCACACACACACACACACACACACACACACACACACACACACAACACACACAACACACACACACACACACACACACACACACACACACACTTCACACACACACACATCACAAGCAGCGACCAACACAAACG
>NW_020871275.1:30162-36570 GCF_003789085.1 Penaeus vannamei
AGAAACCCCCCAAAAAAAAAGAAACCCCGAGAAACCCAAGAAACCCCCCCAAAAAAAGAAGAAACAAGACCCCGAGACCCCAAGAAACCCCCCAAGGAAACCCCGAGAAACCCCAAGAAACCCCCCAAAAAAACAAGAAACCCCGAGAACCCCAAAGAAAACCCAGAAAGAAGAAACCCCAAGAAACCCAAGAAACCCAAGAAACCCCCCAGACCCCAAAAACCCCAAAAAAACAAGAAACCCCAAGAAACCCCAAAGAAACCCCCCAAAAAAACAAAAACCCCAGAAACCCAAGAACAAAAAAAGAAACCCCGAGAAACCCAGAAACCCCAAGAAACCCCCCAAAAACCCCAAGAAACCCGAGAAACCAAGAAAAGAAACCCCGAGAAACCCCGAGAAACCCCAAGAAATCCCAAGAGAACCCCAAGAAACCCCAAAAAACAAGAAAACCCCAAGAAACCCCCCAAAAAAACAAGAACCCGAGAAACCCCAAGAAACCCAAAAAAACCCCGAGAAACCCCAAGAAACCCCAAGAAACCCCCGAGAAACCCCAAGAAACCCCAAGAAACCCCAGAAACCAAAACCCCAAGAAAACCCAAGAGAAACCCGAGAGAAACCCCCAAGAAACCCCCCCCCAAAAAACAAGAAAGAAACCCCCCCCCCAAAAAAACAAGAAACCCCGAGAAACCCCAAGAAACCCCCAAAAACAAGAGCCCCAAGAAACCCCCAAAAACCCCCAAGAAACCCCCAAGAAACCCCAAGAAACCCCAAGGAGAAACCCCCGAGAAACACGAGCGCATCGGGTAACTTTCCCCTCGGGCGGCGTGTGTCTCTTGCATATTGCTCACACGCGTTGCAGATTTTCGTGCAAAACCAGGTAGCGATTAGCGCTGTGTTGGGAATCAAATATTGCAAAACGTGCGAACTCGGGCGCATTACTCGGCACCAGCGACTGCAAAGGGTAGTTATTATCTTTATTATTTTCATTTCTGTTATTGCTGCTCGTTCTTAATCTTATTATTATTATCTATTTTTTTATCCTCTTATTAACGTAATTCCAAGAATAATCACCCTAAAACCTATTTCTAATAACAAATCATCTTATATCACGACAATTCACCATATCCTACTGTACCCAACAAACAACAACAACAACAACAACAACAACAACAAAAACAACAACAACAAAAAGACAACTAAAGCATCAGGACTGAAACCGCAATCACAAATACAAAACAAGAAAGATTCCATTTTTTCCCCCTTCCCAGCCGGCGCTCGCTCCCCGCCCGCGAGTGCATCTCAAATTGGCCCCACAACGAGAAGACTCTTTCGTAAATAATGAGAGAGCCTCGGCGTGTTTTCGGGCCCCAGTTCACCCCGAGTTGATTTTTGGATGCGATCGCTCCCCCCCTCCCCCCCCCTTCTCCTTCACCCCCCTCCTCCTCTTCCCCCTCTCTTCTTCTTTTTTCTCCCTTTCGTTCGCTCTCCTTCTGTGTCTCCCTCTCGCTCTCCCTTGTCCAGTGGCTTCCCGTCTCCTTCTCGCTCTCGCTCTCGCTTCTTCGTCCGTTTCTCTTTTCCCTTGTTCATTACCCTTCCTTCTGTGTCTCCCTTTCGATAAAAATGAACCATAAATAAAAAAATAAAGAAAAGACAAAAAACACCCAACGGAAGACATCAAAAACAGAAAAGAAATCCCCTCCCCCAAACCCCCACCCACACCACTTACAAAAAAAAAAAAAAAAAAAAAAAAAAAAAAAAAAAAAAAAAAAAAAAAAAAAAACACGAAAATACCAAAGCGAACAGATCCCCAACGAAACCTGTTAAATGAAGCCCGTCCCAGAGTGCGTTCACAATCCCACAAGAGCCAGACGCATCGACTCGCCGTTTCGATAAATGAACAAAAAAAAAAAGTCGAGACAAAGCATCGGCTCAATACTCCGTGTCTCTCGTCCATCGGAGTGATTCTATCTCGACGGAAACTTGGTTACGTAAAAGGGAATAAAAGGCAACGTTGGTGGCGACGATAACATTGATAAATATCGTTCGGTATTTGGTAGTGACGGTGAATCTACTACTACTACTACTACTACTACTACTACTACTACTACTGCTACTACTACTATTACTACTACTACTACTACTACTGCTGCTACTGCTACTGCTACTACTACTACTACTACTATATACTACTGCTACTACTACTACTAATACTCATTACTACTACTACTACTACTACTACTACTACTACTACTACTACTACTACTACCACACCAACCAATAATAATATGATAATGATAAAATAATCTAGCTAGCAACAACAATAATACATAACAAAAAAGACACAAACACACAAAAACACACACTCTCTCCACTCTCCTACCTTCCTTCCCCTCCCCCTACCCACCTACCCTCTCCTTCCACCCCCACCACCTACTCCCTACTCCTTCATCCCCACCACTAGCCCCCTCCTTCCCACCTCCACCTACCTACCTCTCTTCCCAACCCACCACCTACCTACCTCTCCTCCCCCCACCCACCTACCTACCCTCCTACCCCTACCTACCTAACCTCTTCCACCACCCACACCACCAACCACTCCCCCCCGACCCACTCCCCTCCTCTCCTCCCTCCTCCCTCTCCCCGACTCCCAGACCGAACAAAAGTTTCCCCGACCAACATATATTCCGTCACGGTTCATTACAGATAAAGTCGGCCTCACGGATGGCGTCGATCCACCTCCGCGACGGCACCTTCCACGACCGCGGGACGCGTCGGCACTGCGGCCGGAAGGAGGGATGGGAGGGAGGAGGGAGGGAAAGGGAAAGGGAGGGAAGGGAGGGAGGGAGGGAAAGGTGGGGAGGGAGGGAGGGAGGGAAAGGTGGAGGGAAGGAGGGAAGGCGGAGGTAGGGAGGGAGGGAAAGGACGGAGGTAGAGGTGAAAAGGAGGGGAGGGAAAGGTGTGAGGGAAGGGAAAGGAACAGGGAGGGAGGGAAAGGGAGAGGGAGGGAGGGAAGGAAGGGAAGGTAGAGGGAAAGTGAAAGGAAGAGGGAAAGGAAGGGAGGAAAGGTGGAGGAAGCGAGAGATGGAAGGAGGGATAAAAGAGATTATTAGAGCTATGGAGGAGAGGAGAAAAAGTGGAGTGGAAGGGAGAAGAGAAAGAATAGGAGAAGAGAAGAAAAATAGGAGGGAGAGAGAGGAAGAGGGATGCAATGAATAAAGGAGGAGGTAAGGATGGAGGGTAGGTGAGGGAATGAGAGAAAAACTAGCTGAGAGACGGAGAGCACAAAGGATAAAGAGAATCTCAGATGTAAAGGTGCCACATTTAGACTCTGTGCCATCCAAGTTCTGCCATGACATTTCATCTCTGTGACGTCATACGCTCCACAAAATGCCCTTTTTTGTAGCTCTCCGGCACTGTATCTTTTTCATTCCTTATCTCTCTCTCTCTCTCTCTTCTTTCTCTCTCTCTCTCTCTTCTCTTTCTCTTTCTCTCTTTCTCTTTCTTCTTTCTCTCTCTCTCTCTCTTTTCTCTTTTCTTCTCTCTCTCTCTCCTCTCTCTCTTCTCTTTCTCTTTCCTTTCTCTCTCTCTTCTCTCTCTCTCTCTCTCTCTTTCTCTTTCTCTCTCTCTCTCTCTCTCTCTCTTTCTCTCTCTCTCTCCTCTCTTCTCTCTCTCTCCTTTTCTCTCTTCTTTCTTCTCTTTTCTTTCTCTCTTTCTTTCTTTCTCTTCTCTCTCTCTTTTTATTCCTCGCTCTCTCTTTCTTCTTACTAACCTCTCCTCTCTTCATCTCCTTCTCCCTCCCTCCCTCTCTTTCTCTCCCTCCCTCCATCTTTTACCTCCCCGTTTTTTTTTTCTTTTTCTCCCGACAAATTCTCTGCGCGACAGTATCTTAGCACGGCTGACTCACCAACACTGATAACATTATCGTCAGAAGCAAAAAAAGAAAAAGAAAAAAAAAAGAAAAAAAAAAAAAGAAAGAAAAAAAAAATCTAAAGTTTTGTTTCTACTTCGCCGATTCTTCTCTGCTTCGTCGAATTTTCTTCCTTTACGCTTTGTTATCCTTGCTTACTTCTTTTTTATTCCTTTCGTTTTAGCTTCTTTCTTGAGATTTGGCTATTTTTTTTTTTTTATGTTTAAATTCTTCGGGTTTTTTCTTTCATTTTATCTTTTCATTTATCTTTTTTTCGAGATTTTTGCTCGATTGCTTGTCTGTCTGTCTTTACTTTTGTTCCAATTTTCCTCTCTCTCTCTCCTTCTTTTAACGTCCCTATCCCTTCCCTCCTCCCCATCACTATTCCCCCATTCTGCGAAGGAGTAAAGAGGAAGAGAAGAAAAAAAATAAAAGGACACAGAAAGGACACAAATAACAAGATGGACCAAATGATAAAGAGAAATGCGAGAAACGAAGGATACGAAAAGAGACGAAAATGGCAAATGAGCGGTAATGAACCTTAAAAAAAAGGGAAAATGAGAAAACAACGCTAAAGATGATGAAAGACAAATGGAAGGAGAGAGCGACCGCAGAAATACCAATATTGTAATGATTATTGCCATATATGGTGTCAGTAGTATTTTTTTCTCTCTCATGTGGATTTATGATAAATTAACAAATAAAATACTGCTATTAATAATAATAATAATAACAATAATACTGATGATGAAATAATAGTAATAGTAATAATAATAATAAAAATAATAATGAAAATAAGACCAATAGCGATAATAATAATAATTAATAAAATGATAATAATACAAACAAGTACAATAATAACAACAACAATAATAATGAAAATAAGAATAGCGATAATAATCATTATTATAATGATAATAATGAAAAATAAATAACAATAGCAATAACAGTAACAACAATACAAAAATAACAATAAACAATAACAATACAAATAATAACAAAAACAACAACAATAACACAAACAACAACAAGATCAGCAACAACTCTGACAAGATATCGGCTGAACCAGCTGCACACTCGCCAAGAATAACAATCCGAAATACAACAAATTACCGCTGGGACAAATATCAAAATCAAGACAATAGGCGGAATCACTTCATCACAGCGACCAGCAAAGCCAAATGGGAAGGGGGGGGGGGGAGAGAGAAGGCCTACTGAGGAAGGGAGAAGAGGAAGAGATTGAGGGGGGGGGGGAGGAGAAGAGGGGCGAGGGGGAGGAGACTGAAATTATGAATTGCCTGAGGAAGAGGAGGAAGAGGATGAAGATGACGAGGGGGGAGAGGAAGAGGAAGAAGACGAGAAGGAGGACTAAGAGGAGGAGGAGGAGGAGGAGCAACAGCAGCAGCGGAGGAGGAGGACTAAGAGGGGGTAGGGGGCCTGGCAGAGCAAGATGAAGAGGAGGAGAGAAAAAGAGGATAATAAGAACAGAGAAAGAGAGAGGAGGGGGGGGAGGCAAGTTAAGGGAATGAGAAGGAGGGAGAAGGACAAGAACTCATGTTGTTTTACCGAAAACCATCTGTCTCAGTGACGTGGGAGTTCAGGAAGGGAGGGAGAGAGCTAAAGCAGGGAATGGAAAGGATAAAAGGCAATGAGAGAAGGAGTTTGGGGGAAGAGAGAGGAAGAGAAAAAGCAGGTCAGGATGCGACGGATAAAAGGGGGAGAAGAGGCGAAATGAAGGAAGAGAAAATTAAGCGAAAAGAAGAGACGGACGCACGAAAAAAGAGACGAAATGAAAGAACAATAGAAGGCGAAAGGAGATGAATGGAGGCAGAGGAGGATAGCCCAAGAGATGAAATGGGAAGAGGAAAACCCGAAAGAGACAAATCAGTCAAAACGACAAGAATTCAAAGAAACTAATGAAGCAAAAAGACCAAATTGAGGAAAAAAAAACTCTCCCCTTTAAATAGATAAGTAAAACATAATAAATAAATAAACAATAGATAAGTAAAGCATAATAAATAAAGAGACAACAAATAAGGAAAAAAAATAAACGACAGATAAGTAAACATAATAATAAATAAACAATAGATAAGTAAAGCATAATAAAAATAAACAAAATAAGTAATAAAAATACAACAGATAAGTAAAAAATAAATAAATAAACGACAGATAAGTAAAATAATAATAAATAAACATAGATAAGAAAACAATAGAAAACAACAGATAAGAAAAACATAATAAACAAAAAAACAACAGATAAGTAAAACACAATAAACAAACAAACAACAGATAAGCAAAACATAACAAATAAATAAATAAACAAAAAACCTCAGAACGGCCAGGACCAGGAACAAGCTCGAGGGCCGGCGGCGGTGGGGTAGGGGGGGTGGGTAGGGTTAGGGTAGGGTAGGGTAGGGGACGGGGAGTGGGCAGCGGGGTGGGCCCGAGGCTCCTGGAGGCGGCAATACAAGCCCACCGATGAAATCTTGCGGCGCGCGACT
>NW_020871276.1:15000-22500 GCF_003789085.1 Penaeus vannamei
GAGGATGAAGAGGAGGGATAAAGGGGAATAAAGAGGAGGAAGGAAGGATGGAAAGGAAGAAGTAGGGTGAAGAGGAAGAGGAGGATGAAGAAGAGGGATAAAGGGGAATAAAGAGGAGGAAGGAAGGATGGGAAAGAAGAAGGAGGGTGAAGAGGAAGAGGAGGATGAAGAAGAGGGATAAAGGGGAATAAAGAGGAGGATGAGGAGGAAAGGAGAGAGGATGAAGAAGAGGGATAATGGGAATAAAGAGGAGGAAGGAAGGAAGGAAGGAAGAAGGAGGGTGAAGAGAAGAGGAAAGAGGAAGAGGAGGATAAGAAGGGGATAAAGGGGAATAAAGAGGAGGAAGGAAGGATGGGAGGAAGAAGGAAGGGTGGAAGAGGAAGGAGGAGGTGAAGAAGAGGGATAAAGGGGAATAAAGAGGAAAGGAGGATGGAAGGAGAAGGAGGAAGAGAGGAAGAGGAGGAGAGAAGAGGGATAGGGGAATAGAGAGATGGAGGAAGGATGGAAAGAAGAAGGAGGGTGAAGAGGAAGAGGAGGATGAAAGAAGGGATAAGGGGAATAAGGAGGAAGGAAGGATGGAAGGAAGAAGAGGGTGAAGAGGAAGAGGAGGATGAAGAAGAGGGATAAAGGGGAATAAAGAGGAGGAAGGAAGGATGGGAAGGAAGAAGGAGGGTGAAGAGGAAGAGGAGGATGAAGAAGAGGGATAAAGGGGAATAAAGAGGAGGAAGGAAGGATGGAAAGGAAGAAGGAGGGTGAAGAGGAAGAGGAGGATGAAGAAGTGGGGATAAAGAGGAGGAAGAAGGATGGGATGGAGGAAGAGGAGGATGAAGAAGTGGGGAGGAGGAAAGATGGAAAGGGAAAGGAAGAAGGAGGAGGAAGAGGAAGAGGAGGATAAGGAAGAGGAGGGGATGCAATGGGGGATAAAGAGGAGGGAGAAAGGATGGAAAGGGAAACAGGGAGGGGGGGTGAAAGAGGAAGGAGGAGATGGAAGAGGAAGAGGAGGAGAAGGAGGAAGAAGAGGGAGGAAGGATGGAAGTGGAAACAGGGAGGGGAGGAGAGGAAGAAGGAGGAGGAAGAGGAGGAGGAGGAGAAGCAGTGAGGATAAAGAGGAGGGAGGAAGGATGGATGGTGAAACAGGGGAAGGAAAGAGGAAGAAGAGGGGAAAGGAGGAAGAGGAAGAAGGAAGAGAGAGAAGCAGTGAGGATAAAGAAGAGGAAGAGGAGGAGAAGCAGAGGAGATAAAGAGGAGGAACGGGAGGAAGGGAAGGGAAGGAAGGGAAGAGGAGAAGGAAGAAGGAGGAGAAGCAGTGAGGATAAAGAGGAAGAAGAGGAAGAAGGGAAGGGGAAGAGAAGGGAAGAAGGAGGAGAAGAAGAAGGAGGAGAAGCAGTGAGGATAGAGGAGGAAGAGGAGAAAGGAAGGGTAGGGAAGGAAGGGAAGAGGAAGAGGAGAAAGAAGAAGGAGGAGAAGCAGTGAGGATAAAGAGGAGGAAGAGGAGAAAGGAAGGGTAGGGAAGGAAGGGAAGAGGAAGAGGAGAAAGAAGAAGGAGGAGAAGCAGTGAGGATAAAAGAGGAGGAAGGAGGAAGAAGGGAAGGGAAGGAAGGGAAGAGGAAGAGGAGAAAGAGAAGGAGGAGAAGCAGTGAGAAAGAGGAGGAAAGAGGAGAAAGGAAGGGTAGGAAGGAAGGGAAGGAGGAGAGGGAGAAAGAAGAAGGAGGAGAAGCAGTGAGGATAAAGAGGAGGAAGAGGAGGAGGAAGGGAAAGGGAAGGAAGGGAAGAAGAGGGAGCGGCGAAAATCGGAAAGTTGCAAAATGAATCTGAAGTTTTAAATTACGGTTGACGTGAACGGTGTGCCTGAGTAAGTTATGGAGAGGAGGGTTAGGTTAAAAGAGAGAAGGAGAAAGAGAGAAACAAAATAGACACATACATACATACATATATATATATATATATATATATATATATATATATATATATATATATATATATATATATTTATANCACGAGAGGGAGAGGAGAAAGAGAGAGCAATCGATGAGATGTGAAGGCAGAGGCCGAACAGACAGTTCAGACAGACAGACAGCAGACTCAGACTAGAGAGACAGACTCCACGACAGACGCAGAGAGAACCGCGAAACGAACGCACGAGTACAAAGGGCTTCGGAACCCACTTCGAGTCGCCATGCATGCTGAATCTTTCACTCCGTCCATCTCCCCACCCACTGTAGGCCAGCGCTGTCCCTTCCCCGGCATGCCGACGGAAATACAGCCGGATCACAATTTAGGGAGAAGATAAATGGCCTTCGTATTCATTCCCCCTGTGCGGAATGTCCAACGTCCCCACGATCATCATTAGCCTCAGGAACGGCAGCACAATGACACCTTTGGTTTACTATTGATGCCTCTTGGCTCCATAAGCTTTGGAGGATAGCGAAGCAGGGATACGTATATCTGTGAAACGTGTTGTGAATATTATGAAATAGTTTTGTGATAGTTTCGGTTTCCGTAGAATGTGTAACGGACAAGACGTTGTGATATACTTTTGAATGTGATAATTCAATTCATGTAGAATGTGTTAGGACAACCACGCAATAATATTCATGAATTCGGTGATTAATTCATTTTCGGTAGAATGTGTACCACCTCTTGGCACAGAACTTGTCCCCATCTTCCCTTTTGTAAATATTATGAATGTGGAATTAATCCTCCAATTTGAGTAGAATGGCGAAGTAACGGACCAACAACCCTCCTTTACTCCCGTATCAAATACATGGATAGCGAATATTGTATCTCAATTTTGAGAAAATAATAGCTGTAAAGGACAAAGTATAATAACACAGCTCTTCGCAAATAGAAATGAAACTACAGATTATATTATATATAATCCATTCTCAATATACCTATCTATAATCCCTCTACCTCTTTTCCTACCTCTTCTATATCCCATCATTTCTACTACCTACTCTCACTGATATAGTAACAGTATATTTATGCTAAGTACTTATATATATGATATATATACACCTTACATACCTGACTTTACGTACTAGATGCCTGCTACTGATTCATCCATAAATATATATATATAACAGAGTACCAGCATGTAGTGTTATCTCATACAATGTTAGATGCTTGCGAGCACAAAAAACACATACATACTCACTGAAGGTACCATACATGGGTAGCGGTCGACTCGAGAAGAGGTATTGAGCATATAGACGACGAAAGAGAGTAGAGAGATTAAGAGTGAGTAGGAGAGAGAGAGTAGATTATAGACGACGAGAGTAAATGGAAGATGAAGACGTTTAAAGTCGCCAGGTTGATATAGATAGCTGAGCGCGAGTAGCAAGATGACGAGCTACGATGCGAGAAGAGAGAGAGGGGTAGTAGGAAGAGAGACGAAAGAGAGAGGGAATAGAGAGAGAAGAGAGAAGAGAGAGGGAGAGAGAGTGTATGTATGAGAGTATACGATAGAAGAGAGAGAGAGAAGAGCATATGATAGCACGCAGTAGAGAGAGATGTGAGAGCATACATAGTGCACAGCATTAGACTAGTGATCAGTAGTCATGTATATAGACTCCACTGGACAAAACAGAGCCAGATTCGAAAGAGAGTAGGAGGAAGAGCACGAGACGCAAGTCGGGAAGAGTGGGGGGCAGATAGTGACAACTAGTAAGACGAAAAAAAAGAACTACACGCAGATAGATAAATAGACATCGACATGACAAAATACTGACAATAAAACATAGCTATAATGCTGACAAGACGACATCAGCAAATACAAGACGCTGAGCGATGCAGCAAATAGCTCGTAGATAGTAGACAGATCGAGCGCTGCGCATGATGAAGCTCCGTGCTAGATTGCTGTATCGCTCCGCCAATGTCGATGGCTCTCGCCATGCTGAGTGTTGTCAGTAGTTTTTGATGTGTGCTCGCTGTCGTGTGTACGTGTATAGTGTGATGATAATAAAGTGTGTAGATGGTAGATATAGATGAATGAGAGATGTTGTCTGGTGTGTGTCTCGTCAGGATGACGCCGCGTCATTGTTGCGTATTGCCACTTGGTCTGGACCAAGTAGATTACTGTCAAGAAGCCTGGGTCACCTCACGACATGGTCGAAAGTAAGGATGGTTACGAACACAGACCTAAGAGAGCAGAGCATGGCAAATTACCACCCGACACGTGGAAACGGCACGCAATAAAGGCGAGAATATCTCCCTTACACTGAGGCAAATGCACCAAAATGAGGAGCACACGTGAACAAAGACGCAAAGCGGTGGTTTCACGAGGATGTTGAATGCTTGGGGGCCTGGGGGCGGAGGATAGATGGTATCTGGTCGAGTAGGAGAGTGGAGACGCCGCAGGGGAGGGGGCGGGCGTGTTAATGGTTGTATGTGTACTGTGTTTGTTGCGTAGCGTTATATGTCCAGTACACTGGAGACGCAAAAATAACCCGATCGAACCGCAGAAGTTCACGTACACAGTGCTCAAACATGACAAACATTAACAAGAGAACGACCAGAAGAGCAAAGCATTTCACGTCGAGCAGAGTACTTTGAATTCCTGTCACATGAGGTGGTTCTTGCTCGCCACGCCCATAAAGCGGAGTCAATTATGATAATTACTATACAACGTATCGTACTAATGTACGCTAGATAGGCACACACCCACCACGAGCCAACACGCAGACAGTCAACCCAGCACACAGACATATATATACAGCCCTGTTAGCATATAATACCACACAAACATGACACAAGCATGGCGACACCACACAACACGGGCACATAACCCAACACAACACCGACACCACCATCTTGATTCTGTTTAGTTGGTGAGGCTGGGGGAGATGAAGGGGAGGGGGAGGGAGATGGGGGGTTAAGGTGGGAGAGGGGAGGTCAGAGATGGAAAGGGGGAAGGAGAGAGAGAGCTGGGTAGGTAGGGGGTGGAGGGGGGTCAGTGGGGGTGGAGAAGAGAGGGTAGGGTGGGAAGAGGTTGGGTAGGGGTGGATAGGAGAAGGAAAGAGAAAAAGTGGAGGTTAGGGGCGAAAAGGAGAGGGTAGGAACGGATAGGGGCGGATAAAGGAGGGTAGGGGAAGATGGGGAATGGAGAGAGAGAGAAGATGGAATAGGAGAGGGATAGAGAGGCAGAGCAGGGGTAGCAAAAGGAAGGGTGGGTTGGAGGGAAGAGGGGGATGTTCAAGGAGAAATAGGAGATTCGGGAGGAATGGTTAGGGGGAGCTAGCGTGAGGAAGAGGGGAAATCAGAAAGGGAGGGAGAGATGATCTGGGGTCAAAGTCGAAGAAGGAAAGTTTTCACGAGGGGGGAGAGGGGAAAGAAGTAAAGTTCCAGGTAGGGGGAGAGGGGAGTGAAGGGGAGAAAAGGAAAGAAGATGAGAGGGCATCGAAGGCTAAGGGGAAAGTACGAAAAAGAGGGGAAAATGCTGAGAGGGTCGTTCTGATGATGGAATTTCTCTTGGTCTCACCTTGGCAAGGGAGAGTAAAGAAAAAATAAATCAAATGAGAAAAATAACAGCAAAAACATTAACAATAAAAATACTACGTGAAAGTAATATTTACAGAAATTATCAATATCATATCAACTGAAAAAAAGAAAAAAAAATATTTACAAAATTAAAATATATACGAAAACAGAATAAAAAGAGAAAAGCACCTAAATAATATTTTCTTTATAAAAAAAATGAAAAATAGAAAATGAAAAAAAATAGTAATAAAATAAAAGAAAAAACAAATAAAGACAAATTCCTCCCATTTTACCGTAAGGAAAGCGAAGATACTGGCAACAACTTCCGCATGTCCTTCGTTCCAGCGCCGACAGCAGGAAACTGATGACGTGTAATCCATTTCGATAATTCTCGACAGCTTAAGGCCTTCTGAAGGGGGAAAAAACGCCACGGCCTTCGAAACGACCCTCTTCACGTAATGAATTAGCGGACTCGATGGACCATGTTCCAGGACCCGGATGGAAGACGGAATTCTCGCCGACAGAGGCTAAATATGGCGATCCGTTTCCCTCTTCCTCGCCCCCCTTCGTGATTTCTTTATTACTCTTCTTCTCTTTCTCTCACTTAATGTGTTTGTGTTGTCTACATTCTCTCCTTATATAATAATATATATATATATATATATATATATTATATATATATATATATATATATATATATATATATATGTGTGTGTGTGTGTGTGTGTGTGTGTGTGTGTGTGTGTGTGAGTGTGTGTGTGTGTGTGTGTGTGTGTGTGTGTGTGTGTGTGTGTGTGTGTGTGTGTGTGTGTGTGTGTGCTGTGTGATATTGTGTGTGGTAAATATATGTGTATATATAAATATACATATATACACATGTATATATGCATTATGTATATGTGTGTGTGTGTGTGTGTGTGTGTGTGTGTGGTGTTGTGTGTGTGTGTGTGTGTGTGTGTGTGTGCGGTGTGTGCATATATGTTTATTATCTTTTATTGTATCTATCTATCTCATATAATTATACATTCCTATCTTTATCTTTATCTATCTATAGAATACTGCATATTTATAATAAATTTATATATATATATATATATATATATATGATATATATACACTATATATACTACATAATACAACTATGATACTCTACTATATACGACACTATAAATACATAATATATAATAGTTATATATACGTAGTAGCGTACGTTCGAGAGGCGCAATATGATAGATATATATATGATACTATGCCGGCTAGGTGCCATAAATACTAGACAGTCTTTATTTACTACGCCCATAGATTCCTACCGGACGCAAAACTGGAGGAATCCCAACCCATCTATATTTAGTTATCTATTAGCTCAATAAATACTAAGTAGAGTAAGTACATACTAGTCCCGACAATGAGATTAAACATTCGATTAACGGAGGACATTCCTTCATTATATACTGTGCACGATAGTCGAGGTACGCGTAAGAACACTGCCATGCGTGAACAGATGATCCAACTCCATATATCGCAGCTTCCCGACACTTTTTCCGAATAAAAGTAAGTCGTAAGTTCAATTTGTATGTAACTGAGGTGACTCGCAATACACTTCCTCCCAGTAATGAAAGAATATAGTCAATATTGAAACTCGACGGATCATATGCGTAGTGTATAGTTAACAAGTGTATGAGTCCGTTCCAAAAGATCAATGTTGTGATTATGTGGTCGAGTCTGGTTTTGGTGAAGAAAGTGGTGAAATGCTTGATTTGGAGACGAATTTCGTTTGGCTTCAGCGGAACAGTGTGTTTTCTGCTTGGCACAGTCATGTCTTACTGGCTTATATGGATATGAAATGAATATATTGGCAATATAGTACTATGTATATATAGAAGTATAACGTAGAAAAATAAAAAATAATAAAATAATATGATATGTATAGGATATATAAAATAATAGGTGATATATGTACTCATGATGTGATATGAAAGTAGTACGTACTAATATGACCTTATCATGTAATAAATAATAAAA
>NW_020871276.1:37500-54037 GCF_003789085.1 Penaeus vannamei
GAGGGGGGGTGTTGGGGAAGGAAGGGAGAAGGTGGGGAGGGGGGAGGAGGAGGGGAGGGTTGGGGAGGTGAGGAGGGGGAGGGGGTTGGGGAAGAAAGTGAGGGACACACACTTACAGTCTTTTACGTATACAAGTGTATGTTGTGTGTGTGTGTATGTTGTGTGTGTGTGTATGCGTGTGTTATGCTATACTTGCGTGTGTGTATGTGTGTATGCGTTTGTATATACGTGTATGTATGTTATAACAAATTATAACCTGATGAAAGGGCGAAACAATTCAAATCAAACTGTAACCGCCATTAAATGCAATTGGCGATGATTTTCGTCCTATTTGTGCAACCTTTCCATCGACTGCACATGGCTGGGTCTATGTCTGTGTGTGTGTGCGTGTGTGTGTGTGTGTGTGGGGGGGTGCGTGGTGGTGGGGGGGGTGTGTGTGTGTGTGGGGGGGTACGTGTGTGTGTGGGGGGGGGGGGTGCGTGTGTGTGTGTGTGTGTTGTGTATATGTGTATGCATGTGTTGTGTGTGTGTATGTGTATGTGTGTTGTGTGTGGGGGGTACGTGTGTGTGGTGTGTGTGTTGTGTGTGTGTGTGTGTGTGTGTGTGTGTGTGTGTGTGTGTGTGTGTGTGTGTATGGTGTGTGCAAGTATCTCTGTGCGTATGTGTACGTGTGTGTATGTGTATCTGTGTAGGTGTACGCGTGTGTGTGTGTGTGTGTGTCTGTGTATGTGTGTGTGTGTGTGTGAATGTGTGAATGCATGCCTGTTTTCTATCTTTCTCTCTTCTCTCATACCTCTCCCTCTGTCCCTGCTCCCCTCGTTCGTGTATTTATATCTCCCACCCTCACTCCCTCATGACACATCACAGACTGCTGTCAGAACCTCTCCCTTTTCCCTCCCCCCACTCCCTTCCTTCTCCCCTCGCTCCCCTCACCCCCCTCATCCTCTTCTACTCCCTTTCTCCCTCCTATCTTCCCTTCCCTCCCCCCTTACTTTCTATCCTCTCCCATCTCTATCCTCCCCTATTCCTCCTCCTCTTCACTATTCTTTGTTTCTCTCTCCATACCCTCCTCTATCCCTCTTCCTCCCCATCGTCCCTATCCTCCTCTCCCTATCCTCCTCCTTCCTCACTTATCCTCCTATCCTTTCCTTCCTCACCGTCCCTTATTCTCCCTTCCCCCACCCCATTCCTCCCTCCCTATCCTCCCTCTCATCCTCCCTCCCCACCCTCCTATCCCTCCCCCTCCTTCCCTCTATTCCTCCCCCCTCCCCCATTCCACCTCCTCATCCCCTATCCTCCCTACCCACCCCCTATCCCTCCTCTCCCCACCCCCCCCTCCCCCTTCTCCCTCCATCTCCCTCCATTGTCCCCTTCTCCACCCTCCCCCTCCCCCCTTCTCCGTCCAGCCTACCATCATGCGGACACGTCGCCTAGGCCTATGCGAGAGAAAAGAACCTTTCACGTCACGGCTACATAGGCCTATCCAGGACGGCATCAATTAGGCAGTTTCGGCACATGTTTGTCATGTTCCTGACCTTTTAATACCATGTCATAGAGAGAAAAAAAAAGTTAGGCCCTGTACTTATAACACCTTTTTAAAAGATTTATTGGCGTCCGAAAATGGGAGAGAGGGGGGGGGGGGAAGGAATGGGGGAGGAAAGGGGAAAGGGGAAGAGAGGAAGGAGAAAGATGATAATGGCGATTATTATTATCATTTTCCTTCCTTTTTTATTCTTTTCTTTCCTCTGTGGGATTCGTTATGGTTGAAAATTGGGTTAAATGAAGTAGGATGTGGATTTGATTTATATGAGAAAGGATGTGGGGATATGGGCAGAGATTGCGGCGAGAGAGAGAGGAGAGAGGAGAGAGAGAGAGAGAGAGAGAGAGAGAGAGAGAGGAGAGAGAGAGAGAGAGAGAGAGAGAGAGAGAGAGAGAGAGAGAGAGAGAGAGAGAGAGAGAGAGAGAGAGAGAGAGAGAGAGAGAGAGAGAGAGATTCAGAGAGAGATTGAGGAGAGAGAGAGAGAGATTGAGGAGAGAGGGTGAGAGAGAGAGATTGAGGAGAGAGAGAGAGAGAGAGAGAGAGAGGATTGAGGAGGAGAGAGATTGAGGCGAGAGAGAGGGTGTGTGAGAGGAGAGAGAGATTGAGAGAGGAAGAGAGAGAGAGGAGGAGAGAGAGAGAGAGAGAGAGAGAGAGAGAGAGAGAGAGAGAGAGAGAGAGAGAAGAGAGAGAAGAGAGAGAGAGAGAGAGAGAAGAGAGAGAGAAGGAGAGAGAGAGAGAGAAGGATTGAGTGAGAGAGAATGAGAAAGTGAGAGAAAATGTTAGTCAGATTTAAAAGTATAATCTCCTAACATACATACATACATACATATATATATATATATATATATATATATATATATATATATATATATATATATATATATATATATATATATATATATATATATATATATATATATATATATATATATATATATATATATTATATTAAAAAAAATAAAAAGCACAAAATGATAAAAGAATAAATAAATTCCCCAAAAGAGCACCACCGAAAATCCCATATACGTATATAGTCAAATGCAAAATCCGAATAAAAACACCTGTCAAATCTTCACCCTATGTTTACCTGTCCTAGTTTATGGGAAAGGAACTGGGTACAGGTGAGTATAGCGTCACCTTACCTGTCTGTGTGTATATAGGGAGGGTTGGGAGGGGGGAAGTGTGGGGTTGGGATTGGGGGGGGGGGCGTTCTCTCACCCCCCCCTTCCCCCCCTCTCTCTCTCCTCTTTCTTTCCTGGGTCTCTTGGTTTGTTTTGTTTGTGTGATTTGTGGGGTATTTTGTCTTTGTTTGTGGTGTTTTGTTCGTATACGGGGAGAGATTATTCTTTATTGTGTGTGTGTGGCTTTCTCTGTGTATCTTTGGGTCTTTTTTCTGTGTGTGTCTCTGTTTCTTTCTCTCTTTTCTTTTATTTTCTCTCTCTCATGCTCTTTTTACTGTCTGTCTGTTTGTTTCATACACACACACACACACAATCTCTCTATTTCTCTCTGTCTGTCTGTCTCTCTCTCTCTCCCTCCCTCTTTCTCTCTATCTCCCACCCTCTGTTTCACGATCTCTCTCTCCCTCTCTTCTCCCTTTCTCTTTCTTCTCTCTCTCTCCCTCCTCTTTCTCTCTGTCTTCCCCTCCTCCCCTCTGTTTTTCCCGCCTTCCCGCTCTCTCTCTCTCCCTCTCCTCTCTCTTTCTCTTTCTTCTCTCTCTCTCCTCCCTCTTTCTCTCTGTCTCCCCCCCCTCCCTTCTGTTTCCCGCCTTCCCGCTCTCTCTCCTTCTTCCTCTGTTCCGCCCCCTCCCCCCCCCCCCCCCTTCCTCCGGCGACCGTCACACCCCCGCGACTGAGATTTAGGAACCGCCCATCCGTCGTAAGTACACCCCCTCCCCCTCCTCCCTCGCTATCCCCTCACCCCCACCTCCCCCTTCATCACTCCACTTCCTCTCCTTCGTCGTCGTCCCTCCTCTCTTCCTCCTCTTTTATCCTTCCATCTCTTCTTATTATCACGTTTCTCTTATCTCTCATCCTCGTTCTCCTCCTCTCCCCGTCATTTTCCTCTCTGCTTCTCCTCCTCCTCCTCCTCTTCCTCCGCCACTCCTTCTCCTTTTATTCTAAACATTCTCTCTCCTTCCTCTCCCTCTTTCTCGTAATCTTCTACTCCTCTTCTTCCCCTCTTCATCGACCTCCTCTTCCTACTCTCTCTACCTCCTTTCTCCTCCTCCTGCTGTCCCTCCTCTTCCTCTTCCCCCTTCTCCTCCTCCTCATCATCATCCTTCCTTCAACGCCTTACTTCTCTGCCTCATGTTCTTCTCTCACTACCCGAGAGAGAGAGAGAGAGAGAGAGAGAGACGAGAAGAGAGAGAGACGGAGAGACGAGAGAGAGAGAGAGAGAAGAGGAGAGAGACGAGAGGAGAGAGAGAGAGAGAGAGAGAGAGAGAGGAGAGAAGAGAGAGCAGAGAGAGGGAGATGAGAGATGAGAGAGAGAGAGAGAGAGACGAGAGAGAGAGAGAGATAGAGAGAAGAGAGAGAGAGAGAGAGAGACGAGAGACGGGAGAGAGACAGAGAGACAGAGACAGAGACAGAGACAAACAGATAGATAGAGAGAGAAAGGATTATATAAACACTTATAATATTCACACAAACGTACTTACACACACACATACAGACACAAGCAGGGAAATATACATGAAAAACAAACAAAAAACAAACAAACAATATCCAGACATTCATAAAACAGCAAAACAAAAAAAGAAAAGATAGAATAAAGATGAAATATCCGCCCATACGTACATAAACTCACCCACACAGCGGATGTGCGTATGCGTGTGCGTATGTTACAGGTGCAGCTCCGTTCAGCGCTCATCTCGTCGCCTACACACACACACACACACACACACCACTCTCTCCCACACACTCGCCCCACGATAAGGACGCACACACACACACACGTACGCATGAAGATACACCACACACCCATATACCAGTACATAAATAGACAGTATACACATACATATACACATACACATACACATTAAAACCAATATACAGTACATACACATACACATATACAGGTACACACATACACACATTACACATATACAGTATCATACACAATACACATACTACACACACACACACACACACATTATTATGTACAGGATAGTACACACAAGTACACTACATTACACCACACACATCCACACGTACTCCACACATTTTATCCTACATGCAAGTAGAAGACACCCTGTCAAACACAAAGGATGATGATGATAAGAAAGAATTGAAGACCAAAAACAAAGGAATTACTAAAACTGAAGGCATGGAAGAGAGAAGAGTGAGAGAGTAAAAAAGATAACGAATATGCAAATGAATAACAAATAAATGAAAAAATTTCTATTCGCTTAATCCTCACAGAATCGTATTTTTTACTTTTCTTTGTGATTTCCGAAGATTCTATTTTTATTTTTAATGTATTTCTTTTTATTTATTTTTCTTCATTTGTTTATTATTATTTTTTTTTAAAAGGTATGAGTGAAAAATGAATATCTTCACAATACAAGAGATGTATTTGCCCGGTTTCGAACACATCTTCGTCAGATATACACATATTTTTGACGAAGATGTCTTTGAAAACGTCTAAATGCATCTCTTGTATTGTGAAGATATCCATCCACATTCACACCTTTTCAACATTTGTCAACATGGTGGCTTATCTTTTTCTTCTTCTTCTCCTTCTCCTCTCCTTTCTTCTTATATCTCTTCCTCTTCTTTCTTCTCCTCCTCCTCCTTCTTCTTCTTCTTCTCCTCTCTCCTCCTCTTCTTCTTCTTCTCCTCTCTCCTTCTTCTTCTCCTTCTTCTTCTTCTTTCTTCTTCTCCTTCTTCTTTTTTCTCTTCCATTCTATTTCTTCTAAATACAACGTGCTTTCAGGAAACAACCTTACTTCGAAGACAATGAACAAAGAACACTGAACAAAGAACATTGTCTTAGGGTTCTTTATCAGTTCCTCAGCCCTAGCACCAACGAAAGAAGTAATAATGGAAGGAAATGGTAGAAATACACTGTTCAAGCAATCGGGGGATATTGAGCAGGTCCTTGGCGGGAGAGGAAGTGTCAGTCGATTGGGATAGACGTTGACGTAAGACCTTGTAGCGCGTAGCGAGCGTCACCTTCGTAGCGCCCTTATCGGTAGCGTAGCGTCTCGTATCGTATCTAATCGTAGCGTGCGTCGTCTAATCGTAGCGCCGTAGCGTCCAATCGTTGAGCCAAAGTTCGTTAATCCAATCGTAGCGTCGTAGTAGCGCGCCTAATCGTAGCGTCTCCAATCGTTGCGTTCTGATCGTAGCTTAGCTTAATCGTAGCGTCGTTAGCCGATTCAATCGCAGCGTTCCAATCGCTCCAATCGTCTGATCGTAGCGCTTAATCGTAGCGTCCAATCGTAGTTGTTAATTTCGTAACGTCCAAATCGTAGCGTCCAATCAGCGTCTAATCGTACAGAGCTTAATCGTAGCGCCTAATCGTAAAGTCCAATCGTTGCGTTGATCGTTAGCGCCTAATCGTAGCGTCCAATCGTAGCGTTCTGACCGTAGCGTCTAAATCGTAGCGTCCAATCGTAGTGTCTAATCGTAGCGTCCAAGCCTTCGTAGCGCCAATCGATAGCGTTCGTCCAATCGTAGCGCCTAATCGTAGCGTCCAATCGTAGCGCTAATCGCAAGCCTAATCGTTAGCGTCCAATCGTAAGACGGCCTAATCGCAGAGCCCAATCATAGCGCAATCGTAATCCTAATCGCAGAAAGCCAATCATAGCGTCCAATCGTTTAGAGCCTAATCGCAGAGCCAAATCATAGCGTCCAAATCGTAAATCCTAATCGTAGCGTCCAATATGTTCCTATTGTTGCCTCTTTAATCGTATCGTCCATCGTTAGCGGCTAATCGTAGAATCCTATCGCCTCCAATCTGTAATCAGGCCCAATCGTTATCGCACAATCGCGCACCCAATCGTAGCGTCCAAAATTCTCATCCACCCAGTCATAGCTCCTAATCGTAGCACCAATCGTAGCTCCTAATTGTAGCACCCAATCGTAGCTCCTAATCGTAGCGTCCAATCGCATCCACCCAATCGTAACCTACCATGGCAACCGACGAGACTTGTCTGCTGTAAACATAAACATGGAAAAACTGGAGGCAGAACGACGTAAAAAAAAAGTCCGGGACGTTAAAAAGGTAGAGAAAGATAGGAAAATAAGAAACGTGATTGCCATTAAATTGATATTAAATGTCAACGAATTATATAAAATATTATTTTGTTGTCTATCGAAGCGAATGGCTTGTCTATTGTGATATATATTTCTCTGGCTGGTGTACTCGTAGGTACGTGAGTGTGTATGTGTGCATGCGTGTATGTGTGCATGTGTGGTATGTGTGTGTGTATGTGTGCACGCGCTCGCGTGTGTGTGATGCGTATATGTACGTAATATGTACGTAAGCGCGTGTATCCCTCTATCCGTCCGTCATCCAAGCTACTTTTCAACCCTCGTTATGCACCTGTTTTTTCTCCACTCTCCCCCTCTCCCACTCTTCCTTTCCTGTTGCAAAATCGTCTTCCTTCCTTCCTTCCTCCAACCCGCCCGCCCCCCCCCCTCCCCCACCCTCCCTCCACCCTTCCTCCTCCTCCTCCGAAGCAACGCCTCCTGAAGCCCCTCCTCCACTTCCGGTCACTTCGGGCGAACTTCCGGTCGTCACGCCAGGTAAGACTGCCTCGGGCCAGGTGAGGTTGTTATGCCCCGAGGGATGAAAATTACTGACCAGCCCGAGGGAGGGGGAGGAGGAGGGAGGAGGAGGAGGAGAAGAGGGAGAGGAGAGAGAGGAGAAGAAAGGGAGAGAGGAGGAGAGGGGAGGAGGAGGAGGAGAAGAAAGGGGAGAGGAGGAGGAGGAGGAGAAGAAAGGGGGAGAGGAGGAGAGAAGAAAGGGGAGGAGGAGGAGGAGAAGAAGGGAGGAGGAGGAGGAGAAGAAGATAGGGGAGGAGGAGGAGGAGAAGAAAGGGGGAAAACAGGAGGAAGGGAGGAGGGAGGAATAAGGAGAGAGGAGGAGGAGGAGGAGAAGAGGAGAAGAAGAGGGGGAGGAGGAGGAGGAGAAGAAAGAGAAGGGAGGAGAGAGGAGGAGAAGAAAAGGAAAGGAGAAGCGAGAAAGGAGGAGGAGAAAGAAGGAGAGGGGAGGAGGTGGGAGGAGGAGGAGGAGGCGGAGGAGGAGGGAAGAAAGGGGGAGAGGAGGAGAGAGAGGAGGAGGAAGGAAGGGAGAAAGGAGGAGGGGAGGAGGAGAAGAAAGGGGGGAGGATGAGGAGAGGGAGGAGGAGAAAGAGAGAAAGGGAGGAGAGGAGGAGGAGGAGAGGAGGGGAGAAGGAGGAAGAGGAGAAGAAGAGGAGGAGGAGGAGGAGAAGAAGGGGAGGAGGGAGGAGGAGAAGAAAGGGGAGGGAGAGAGGTAAGGAGAGAGGAGGAGAGGGAGGAGGGAAGAGGAGGAGAGAAAGGAGGAAGGAGGAGAGGAGGGGAGAAAGGAGGAAGAAAGGGAGGAGGAGAGGGGAGGAGGGGGAGAGGAGAGAGGAGGAGGGGAGGAGGAGAAGAAAGGGGAGAGGAGGAGGGAGAATAAGGAGAGAAGAGGAGGGGGAAGAAAAGAAGGGAAAGAAGGGAAGTAGAGATGGTATAGGAGGAGGCGGAAAGAGAGAAAAGGGAGAATAAGGGAGAGGAAAGGAGCAGGAAGAGGAGAAGCAGACGGAGAAATGAAAGGAAAATGAGAAGAGAAGGAGTAGAAGCTGGAGAAAGAGGGAGGAGAAGGGAGATAGGAGGCAAGGGAGGAGGTGTTGGATGAAAAGGGAGGGGAGAAGAGGAAGAGGAGGAGGAGGAGCGAGGAGGAGGAAGGAGAGGAGAAGGACGGAGGTGGGAGGTGCGAGGAGGAGTGTAGAGAAGAAGGAGGAGGAGGAGGTGGAGAGGAAAGGTGAGGAGGCAGGAGGAGGGAGGTGCAGGAGGAGGAGGTGGTAGAGGAGGAAGGAGGAGGAGGAGGAGGAGGAGGAAGGGAGAGGAGGAGGAGGGAGGAGGAGGAGGAGGAGGAGAGAGGGAGGAGGAGGGAGGAGAGGAGGAGAGGAGGAGGAAGAGGAAGGAGGAGGAAGGAGGAGGAGGAGAAGGAGGAAAATGAGAAAGGGAGAGGGAGAGAAACGGGGGAAGATTAGTGAGGGAAGAGTAGTAGAGAAGGAGGGAGAAGGGGAGGAGGAGGAGGGGATGGTAGAAAGAGGAGTGGGTGGAGAGGGAGAAGGAAGAAGAGTAGAAGAAAATAGGGATAAGAAAGAGGGGAATGGGGAAGCAGTGAAAAGGAGAGAGGGGTAAAAGAGAAGAAGAGGGAGATAATGAGGGAGAAAAGAACTCTGGAGAAGAAGAAGAATAGAGGGAATTAGAGAGGAGAAGAGACAAAGAAAATAAGACGAAGAGAGAGAGAAAGAAGATGTACAGGAGATGAGAGAATGATGGACGAGCAGAAGAGAAGAAAAAAATATAACGAACGAGGGATAGAAAATTAATGACAAGAAAAAAATGAGAGAAAATAGGAAAAAAATAAACGAAATAAAAGACAAGAGAAAAGGAGAAGGAAAAGAAGAGAAAAAAACGAGAATATAGAAGGAGCAGAGGAGATAAGAAGGTGAACTTGGTGAAGAAAGAACATTATAACGAAACAAAAGACAAGAGAAAGGGAGAAAGAAAAGAAGAGATAAAAAACGAGAATAACAAAACAAAAGACAAGAGAAAGGGTGAACGAAAAGAAGAGATGGAATACGAAAATAAAGAAGGAGAGGAATTCAGTGAATAAAGAAAATCAGAATAACAAGAAAATAACAAAAAAGAAAGAAAGAAAAAAAAGAGAAAGGGTGAAAGAAAAGAAGAGATATAAAAAGAGAGAATAAAGGAAGATAAGTGAACTTGGTGAGTTTTTTTTTATCTCAAAACTCTCTGTTATTTTTGCTTCTGTGGTTTTCTTGTGGGAATTTTGTGATCATCTGAGTATTTTTTTTTTCATTTTTCCACAATATTCTTCGTCGTTTCTGTAGTATTATGGATTCCTGAACACCAAAACGAATATCCTTTTTATATGCTTTCTGTCCCTCAAAATGAATAACATGTAGAGAAAATTTGAATAAGAAATATGACATATTTTAGTCTTCTTCTCTTCTTTTCTTTCTTTCTCTCTCTCTCTATTTCTTTCCCTCTCTTTTTCTCTATTTCTTTTTTTTCTCTCTCTTTATTTCTATCTCCCTCTTTTTCTCTCTCTCTATATATATATATCTTTCTCTCTCTCTCTCTCTTCTTCGTCTATCTTTTTCTCTTTTTTCTCTCTCTCCCTCTTTTTTTTATTTTTTTTTATTCTTTAAAATTTATTCTCTCTCTCTCTCTCCTTTTTTTTTTTTCTTACAGACGCCAAGCACCGTGACGACCAAGCTAGGACTGAAGCCGAAGATCTCTCGCCCAAGCGCTCTCTGATGACGGGTCGTTGTCTCCGGAAGAAGTCGCGTGAGAAGAAGCGCATCCGATTCTCCTCTGTGCGCATGCGTGGATCCGTCAGAGTCCAGGTACGCTTTTTTTACGCAGGTACATGCTCAGACACAAAGGCATGGATACACACGCGTACGTACAGACCCAGTCATACATACGCATGCACTCGCAAAGATAGAAAAACACACACACACACACACACACAGACACACACACACACACACACACACACACACATTAAGATCAAAGTTTACATCTGCACATCTAAAAAAAATATAAATTGCATACAAATACACACAGGTTTCGAAAATCTGCATGTATATAACGTGCTACAGTACATTACTTACAACCTACTATATGTACACACACACATGTGGGATTATCTGTATTTGTTTTACACTTTTACAAGGGAATATAACAAATTTATTTTCCTTGTGTTTACATTTCATATTCTATTCTTGTGAATATGTTCCTTAGTCATATTTACATACGTTTACATACACACTCCTTTCAGCTTGAAATTGCTTTAGGTTATTGAACAAATTTACATATTTACAGACACATAAATGCAAAGAAGAGTTACCGACATAAAATACGAAAATCAAAACTCAATACTTCATCTTGAACCTTCTTTAAGTAAACAAATCTGAATTATTGGGCTAAAATTACGTAAAAAAAGACAAGAGTTAAAAAGGTCATTCGGAGTGTGTGCTTTGACAACATCTTACACATGGCTGGAGTGTTCTTGTGAATGAACGTGACTGGTTTCGTATTTCTTGTGAATGGGCAGCCGTGGATAGAGTTTGAATGGGGCGCAAAGAAGTGTGAGTAAAGGAAGAGAAGAGGGGAGGGTGAATAAGAATTGAGGGGGAAGTGGAGAGAAAAAACAGATACTTTTTTCTCTCTCTCTGTCTTTCTCTCTCTCTCTCTCTCTCTCTCTCTCTCCAGACATAGACACACACACACATGCGCATGTATGCATATATGTATATATGTGTATACATACATACATATATGTGTGTGCATAAATAGATCATCTTGCAGAGTTACCAGAGACAGTAAGACTGACATAAACAAAGCTCGAACCTACCCAAAAACACACACACACGAACAAACGCCCACACGAATATACCCACCAATACACGCACAACGCAACAAACACCTCCCCTCCCACCCCCTCCCCCCCCATACCCCCCAACGCACGGGCCAGTGGTCACCAGAGCCTTTTAAAGCTCGACTCGGAAGGAACGAGTCATTACCTGTGAGAAGATCAAGGTGACTTTTCCCAGCGGCCGCAGCATGGAGGCGGGATGGTACGGAGAGAGAGAGGCGGCGACAGGTGTGTGTGTGGGGGTAGGGGGGTGGGGAGGTTGTGTGGTGGGGGTGTGGGGTGGGGGGAGGTGTGGGTGTGGGGGATTTTGTGGGGGAGTGGGGGTGGGGAGAGGTTTGTGGGTGTGGGGGGGGGGAGTTGTGTGGGTGGGGGGGAGGTGTGTGTGTGTTATGGGTGTGGGAGGTTGTGGGTGGGAGGGAGTTTGTGTGGGGGGCGACAGGTGTGTGGGGATGTTGTGGGGGGAGAGGTTTTGGGGGGCTGGCGACGGGGAAGGGGGAGGGCAGGGATTGGGACCTTGTGCGCGTAGATGTGGATAGATAGAAACTTATAAAGACCTTTATATATACACAGGCACATAAATACACGCATGTATACACCAACACATACACACACACACACCACACACACACACCCACACACACACACACACACACACACAACACACACACACACACACACACACACACACACACACATATATATATATATATATATTATATATATATATATATATATATATATATATATATATATATATATATATGAAGTTGAAATGGTGACCCGGTATCAAAGTCAGGCAGGAACCCCTCAGTACTAGGATGATGTCTTCCATCGAAGGACTTAGGATCTGGCAGCGTGCAACGGGGCGGTGCACGCTGTCGGATGCCCTTCCTAATCTCGGACTGGGATTTTGACTCCCACTCACGGGGGCTCGGAATCCATCTTGTGTTCCCAGCTGCGCGGTATTGATTCATGGATATGTTGGTGCTGTGTGTGCGTGCGAATATATATGTATCATACATATATATTATATATATATTATATATATATATATATATATATATATATATATATTATATATAATATATATATATGCTTAATGTTTGATGGTGAAGGAATGGACATTTTTTCTGTTTTTTTCCATGGCGTCCTCCATTTTTCTTTACTCCATCAAGGTATGCAGAGTAGCACAGTTGTAACAGACTATGGAGGAGCAGAAGAAGTTTTTTTTTTCTCCTAAAAAGCTGTTCAGCCTTTGTGTCGACGCTCTGCTATTACATAAAGAGAAAAGAAAAAGAAAGCCGCAGTTGAACAAACAGAAAAGTTTTCCGAAACGATAACAAGAAGGCGAATCCTTAGCAAGAAAGCGCAGAATAAAAACCCAGACAGCAGCCAAGCGTCACATCATGATCCGCGCGCATGCAGGTGAAGTCGGTTCTTCCACGAACGCGCTCACACGAATCCGCGCCTCGCTCTACCTAAAAGGAATCCCGACGCCATCTTTGCAACCGTCACGGCAGGTGCATGGGAGCCAGCAGGCGTCTGGCGAATAAAAGGGGGAAGATAAAGAGGAAGAGATAAAAAGGAAAAAAAAAGAGAGAGGAAGTAACAATCTCTTGAAGGGTTCCGCCGTTCCGCCTCGATGCTTGGCCGGCGGAGGAACACGTTGTATGGGCGAACAGCGGCCGCCTTTGCGAGAGTCCAACGGTTGTCTGTGGGGCGGCGGATCGTGCGCGGGTTTTTAAATGATTTGTGGCTACGTTCTAGGGAAAGCCTGAAAGCAATGGAAATATCTATGAAAGAATAAAAGGATATAAATATATACATATGTACGTAAATATATACATATATACGTGTGTGTGTGTACATATACAGTATGCGCATTGCACGCAACACACGCACACACACACACACACACACACACACACACACACACACACACACACACACACCCAACACACACACACACACAACACACTACAACACTACACCACACACATACCACACACACACAACATCACACTACACACACACAACGCACCGACACACTACCATACAACCAACCACCAATTCACACCCAACCCACCACAAACTCCACCTCACAACAACTTCGCTATATATAATATAATTATAGATATATAATAATAAATTATATATATTAAATATATTTTCAAGAGAGAAGAGAATTGATAATGTCCTATTTCTAAGTAGACGAACAAGTCAGTAGATACTGACATCAATCGTGTATCAATTTATTTTTCATGAATAATTTCCTATGAGAGAGAGTGTAGGCATGTGATTACCTCCGCCAAGTTGATGTTTCTTCTGGGAGACAGAGAGATGAGGCTGCTGTGTGAAGAGAGAGTATAGAGAGAGAGATCGAGGAGTAGAAGATGGAGTTTGTTGAGAGAATGTATAGGAGACAGGAGGGAAGAAGAGGGAGAGAAGAAGATGAGGACCAGAGAGAGAGAAGAGACGCGGTGAGGAGAGAGAGGGAGATGGATAGAGGAGTTCGTATTCTAGTATATATGCTATAGATTTATCTATCTTATAATATATGTACATAGACTCTTTTTCTAGTTGAAAGTTTATTATATATATATAGTAGTTATTATATATATATATATACTATATTAATATATGTATATGTATGTTGTGTAGTTGGTGGCGTGTGCGTGCGGTGCCGTGTTGTGTGTGTGTTTCGTGATGTTGGTGTGTGTGTGTGTGCTGTGTGTGTTGTTGCGTATGATACCTGTGTTGTGAGCATGTGGGGGTGTGTGTTGTGTGTGGGTGTGCGTGGTGATGGTAGATAACAAACAGGCTAAAAGTCTAATTTAATGTATTATATATATATATATAATATATATAATATCATATTATATATTATTATATTATATTTATATATATATGTAATATTATATATAAATATATTACACATATATTATATATATAATATAATATATATAATATATATATATTAATACTATATATATATATATACGTTCACTAAAGTTAAAGAGGAAGCATATTCAGAAACATGATGCGGGCCCCCACATTTCGTCACATAAAAGCGACTCCACCGAACCCGCTGCAACCAACCTCAAATCCACGGCAGCATCTCGCCGACGACAGGACTTAGTTCCCCAGGTTGCGACACACAGCGCCCGAAAACACGCATACATCAGTCGAAAACCACGCACACCCACAGCAGAAACACGCCACACACAGACCAATACAACTATATAAACAATGGATAGTATACGGTGAGTGGCAGACTCTCACTTTCCCAGTTTAGCGACGGGATGGCACTTGAGCAGTGGGTAGAGAGCTCGGGAAAAGCGTCGAGAGCGGGAAGAACTCTAACGTCATAAACAATGAGGACTGTGGACGGCGCTGTCCTCCTCACACCTCACGTTTTCCTCATTCGGTTTTTTTAAGGTGCGTTTGTTGCGTTTTCGTTCCATACCAAACCACACACACAACACACTCACACACGGCTGAACACACAACAAACTCGTATAGTTATGGTTCGAATTATGAGTTTAGATGAGTTAATTTTCGTTTGTCCCGTGAACGGGGCTCCTCTATCATCTCCACTATCAATCGTTCTCCTCCCTCTCTTCTCTCATCTCTGCCACCTCTCTCTCCTTCACATTTCCGCTTCTTCTCTCTCTCTCTCTCTCTCTGCTCTACTTTCTCTCCTCTGCTGTCCTTCTCTCCATCTTTCGTCCCTGTTACTCCATGTCTAAACTTTCTCTACTTCTTCTCTCTCTCTCTCTCAACTCATCACGATCTCTCATCTCACTCAATCCTTCTCATCTATCTCTCACCTCCCTCACCAATATCTCTAACTCATCACATCAATCATTCTCCTCTCTCTTCTTCTCTCTTCTGTCTCCTCTCATCTCCTTTCTTCTCTCTCTCCTCTCTCGTCATCTTCTCTTCTCTATTCTCTCTCTTTTTTTCTCTCACATTTCTCCTGTCCTCTCTGCCTCTCTCCCCTCTCTCTTTGTCTTGTCTATTCTCCTTTGTACCCATAAAAACGCCTTTCGTTACTCAGATCTCCGCTTCCAGAAACATATAACACTTCGCACCGCACACACGCAGAAGACTAGAAGACAGAAGAAACCCTAAAATCTAAAAGACTATTTGAGCGTATAAGTTAAAACAAAAGAGGTAAAGAAAAGAAACGAAGAAGATTTCGAAACGAAAAACTAAAAGAGAATTAATCACAACAAAAAAAAAAAAAAACACACGCACGCACGATCTCTCCAAAAAAACACTAAAACAACGCTCAAATCAAAGCCAGAGATTTCACCCGCATATCACTTCAACCCCACAAATAGTCAGTAAAAAATCAACACCGACAAAATGATACGAAAAAACCCATATAATAATATGATTAAAGCCACATTAAAATTTCTCATCCTGAACCCTACTCTCTTACCCTTCGTATGTGTATGCTCTTCGCTCTCTTAATTTTCACCCTTGAAATAGTAGGCTCGCCGCGCCGATGACACAGTAATTAAGCCATCTGCTTTCCTTTTCCGATGGATCTTTATTGATGCTATGCATGCCGTGTTCCTTGACTCCCACATTAAGTTCGCCGTCTTCCGTTTATCCTTGCTTCAACCGTTCTCTTTTAAAGTGTTTGTGTTCTTACGATGTACTGTGTGCTACCGCACAATTAAGGATTTGTGTGTGTGGCGTTGATGATGATTCGTTTCGTACCTGATATGGTCTTCATTCATTCTTCCTCCCATTAATCTCCTTTCCGCGGTCTGTTCTGAGTTCCCTATTTTTACACCTGCTTCTTACTCAGTTTTCCCCGTTTCCACTTTTACTCCTTCGGTGCACCACCGCCAACTTTCCTGCCTTTTGTTCCGTGTCTCAATTTCATCTCCTCCGTCCGTCCACCATTTCCTCCATTTCCCCTCCTTTCAACACCCTGTTATTTCTGGCGTTATGTGTGTTGTTGTGTATTTGAGTGGTTATTTTTTTAATACGATCCTCAAAACCAAAGACCCGTTTTGGTGTGGTGTAATTTTCAACTTGTGGGTCAGTGTATCGTCTTGGACGCCGTAAAGTGTTGTCTAAAAGACCGGTGTTGTGTGGTGTGAAGTGGAAGTGGCTTGGTTTATATCATACAAAAATAAGAAGGCTTGAAGACTCTTTTTCAAGATAAGAGAAGACAGGATAACCAAGTGCTTGATCTTGGCCACGTAACAAAAGAAGCAGTTGTTGTGTGTTTGTTAGAAGTGGTGGCATGTGTGTGTGTACTCGGTGACGTTACAGTGTACTGGAGATCTTAGTTTTATCTTAATCTGATAAAAAGATATAGGCTAGCAT
>NW_020871277.1:35000-50000 GCF_003789085.1 Penaeus vannamei
AGCAATATTAATGAAACCACTGTCATCTGCATCACTTCATTACTAGCACAATATTAATTCGTAACATGATGATACATAATTTTCAAACAATACATATGTTGATGTTATTCTTCTCAAGTCTTTGCCAATATGTCACTTACATAAAGAGTTGCCAAAGAGTTGTTTTCATAAGGTTGCAGCTGTCTTCGTGGCGGTGGGCGTAAAACAAGCAATTTTACATAAAAAGTTCATCTCATTATCATTGTCTCTACTTTATTTATTCACCCTCAAGGTCACATCTCCGTCTGATATGCTAATGAGAGTGCAAGAAAGGCTTCGAGACCTGGGGACGCCTTCCTCGGGGCCCCCGGCCAGTCCCCGAGCTGATCACTGTTCTCTCCTGATAACAAGGGGCGTCTCACTCCACCTCGTTTTCACTGACAAAGATTGCAGCGAGACGGTTTTATTCATTATTCATGATGAGTCCATTCATAAGGGAGTGTTTTCCCTTCTCGGTGTAACGAGTTTGTGATCTCCAGCGTTCGTCTAGATGGATGGCTCTATTACATTCGGGTTTCTTCTTCGGCGGGGGGGGGGGGGGGGGGGGAGGGGAGGGGGCAGAATATTGTTGTGCGTGGGTGTAAGAGGGAGGTGTCATAGTGCCGCCGCATGATGCCACATTCCTCTTTCTCGGAGATTTATTATCCCGACACAAGGTCCAAGGCGGAGGTAATCTGGCACGCCGCACTACTCGTACAGTGCCATGTCACGGATCGTGATGAAATACAGTGCCGGAGAGAGCCACAAGCGAAACATAGGTAGGACTAAGGAGTGAGGAGGGAGGAGCCAGATGAGTGACGCAGACCACGACCCCAAAGTCCGCCTCACGTTCATTGAGAAACCCGAGGGAAGCCCCGCCCACTTCCATTGAGACCCCGCGTCCGAGGGTATAAGACGCGGAGACCCGGCTCGGCCTCCTTAGTAGTACCTGAGTAACCGCAGAGGAAGCGAGTACTTGTTGTGCGCGCCAGGCCTGCCAAGCTACCTGCCATACCCTCATTACCTGTCGCTACCTCTCATTACCTCCCACACGCTTAATTACCTTTTCGTACCGGACTCCACCGCTTGTGACTGTGAGTACTGTGTGACGCTGCTGTGAGCAAATAACCACCACAGCGCCCTGCGGAAAAACCTGCACACGATGTTGGCCCAGCTCTCCTGTGACTTGTTACTGACGGTGTCGACGCTGGTGCTGCTCGCGCCCGAGCACGGCCACACCTCCAGGCTCCCGGCGCTCGAGCTCCCGTGGCAGCAGGAGGACCACCAGCAGGTCCTCAGCTCCAGCTCGTTCGACCAGGTACCTGCCTACAAGGTCTTCTACCAGACAGGGGTGAGTACTGTGATAACATTTCTCTATCTCTTTATTCATGTATTATAGTGCCATTTCATTGCCATTGTTTAGTTGCCGGAGACTGTCCCCTGGGCTTCCTTGCGAGTGTATGCGAGAGAATACGGTTATCTGTCATAATAGGAAAGCATTTCGTGTAATTTAGCCTGTGAAGCTAGACGAAACAGGAAAAATATATATCACGAATATTTGCAAAACAAATGTCACTTCCCGTCCAGTCCATCATGTGAATACCATCCGTATGTATGAACTATATGTATCGACTATAAAACGCAATAAAGCAGCAACGTGGGCGCTTGCATCACAGGGCCCCAAGCGGAAGTTGCAGTTGTCTATCGTGGTCTATATAATTAGTGTGTCATAGAAACAAGGGGACGCAGTTTGTTTTGGCGCTCGTCGCCGGCGTAGCAGCTCGGGCACGAAAAACCGTCCTCACTCAGGTTTGCTTCTTGGGACGTGTCATACTGCAACACGCACTCGGGCTCTGTTGCACTTTGCACTTGCAGAATACGATGTCAACAATGGCTCTTGATTCAGTTTGCTGGGTAGATGGGCGATCGCTTGTCCCTTCACCGTTCTAATCCCGATTGAATTGATTGAGTTGCATAATGTGCGAAGTGGCGAGCTTGCTGTTCTGTTTCTAAATAGGTCGGGGTTGATGGGGAGGGAGTGGGAAGGAAGGGAGAGGGGGGGGGGCGGGGTAGACCTGGTTCCCGCCGCTGTGCTGACTGCGATTGCGATGCTGGGAAGTGCGAGGACGGCTTTGTAGATGGAGCAGGCCAACAATTGTTTTGATAATTGTGGTTAACGATAGTGATGGCGATAATGATGTTGACAAGAAAATGGTTATAATGATATCGATAATAATGCTTGTCAAGATTACTTTGTTAAAAGATAATCATTGTACTGATAATACATTAGCGATAATACAAATAATGATAACAGGAACAATTATAATGTAATACGAATACTATAATAATTATGATAATAATATCAATGATTATAAAGACAATTGCAAAAATACCCTTAACAGAATTTTTATAAAGTTTGTACAATGATTTCAACAATAACCAACAATGTCGACCTGTCACCAAACGGAATGTTATCATCACATCCAAAATAGTCTTGCAAAATGCATTACCTTCCGAAAGTGTCATTACAAGTATCATAAAAATGGTTATTTGAACACATTGCCATCATCACTCGTCATCTTGTAAAAACGGAGATAAAAATATCGCTTTATAATCCCGGTCCCTCATCTGCCGTGTTCTCCCATGCCCTCTTTAAACGGTTAAGATTGCAATAAATCGTGCAACAGTCGTTAAACGTACACGTGGTCGTGCTAGGGGCGCTGGTCGTTCCGTGCAAACACACACACACACACACACACACACACACACACACACACACACACACACACACACACACACACACACACACACACACGCTGTTTTTCAGCCGCGTCTTTGTCTCTGATTGAGTCCTCCTCTTAACGATGGTCTTTTTTATGATTTATTATTCCTTGGTACGGCTGGTTCTGATTACGGGAGTGTGGACAACTGTGTGTGTGTGTGTGTGTGTGTGTGTGTGTGTGTCTTCGTAAGAGCGGAGGTCGTGGACCCATCCTTTATCACCTCGATGCCTTTCTCTTGACAAAGGATTTTATAGATTCTCCTTTTTTATTATTTATTGTTCATTCTGTCTCTTATTTTTTGTTGTTTTTTCTGGTCTTCCGTTTTTTACCTCGTCATTGGGGATGAGTTTTTGTTCTCATTTTATCGGCACATTTACTATGTTGTATTGTCATGATTCTTCTCTCGCTATCCCACCGAGAACTATTTTGTAATCTTTCATCTTTCCTGCTTTTTCCTAAGCACCTCTTCCTTATTCTCTTTATTCGGCCATTCATGGTTTCTCATTTTCTCTCGGTTTTCTCTCACCCTTTCCTTTGTACTTTTTCCATGCCCTACTTTTTTATCTCTTCTCCTTCATCCTCTATTTTGCATTTTTTCTTACCCCGATCCCACTTTGCTCACTTCTCATTCACCCTCTGTTTTGCACTTTTCCTTATCCCCCGTTTCTCTCTCGTCTCCTTCGCCCTCTTTTCTGCACCTTCCCTTACCCCCCCCCCTCCATTCACGCCGTAGACCATTCTCGGTTCCCCCTTTCTCTCTCCTCATCATTCTCTCTTCCACCGCACCCCCTCCCCCTTATCCTTCTTTCTCTCCTCCACTACACTCTCTTTTGCACCTCCTCTCCCTCCCCCCCCCTCCCCCGCCGTCGCCCATCCTCGGTGTCCCTTCGTTGTTAGACCTACGTCATGGCCACCTTTCCCCCTCCTCGATCCTTCCTTATTATACTAAACCGCCAGAGCCGCAGCCTCCGCCAAGACCCCCTTCAAGCTGCTTATAATCCTCATTGTTGCCGGATTTAAGCCAACCTCCAGCTTACCGCAAGCTTAAGCTTACGGGTATCAACCTAGACTTTTCTTCGGCCGCGAGTCGGGGTAAAACGGTTCTTATGGTCACTGCTCCGAGAGGTGATTTTCTTTTGACGAGAAGGGCCTTCCAATTTGTCCAACACCTGTTAGTTGGAATACAAGTCCGCAATAGGAGCTCTTTTGTTTAAAGGAAAAAATGAGATTTCTTTTATATTATAGCGTTTTTTCATCAAAAGAGTAATTGCTGTCCCTCTCGCTGCTGTCGCTATCTGCTCTGCGTGTCCATCGGCAAGTAAGGCAAACGAAGATGCAAAGATCGCGGCCTCGTGGAGGGAAGAGGTAGGGGCCGGGGCGGAGGGGAAGGGGAGGAGAGGGCGTACGGCGTCCCTGCGTATCACCTTCAGCTCGCCGCTACTAATACCGTAAGCCGATCCTTCCCTTGTGATTCACTCGAGTAGAAGACGCAGAACAGCCAAAAATGTTCCTTTGCTCCCATGTTCCGGAAGTGTGTCGCCCAAGCAGAGCCGTCTAATCAAAGGCTTTATTTGGCCGTGCGAGGCAAGAACTCCTCACGCTCGCAATAATCCCCCGGGTTGTCGCGGAGATTAAGGATTTAATATGAAGGATTCCGTGTCCGTTTGCGCTGGATTCGAAGGTTTGATTTTCGCGCCCTTCTCGCCGATCACGTAGCCTCCACGGAAGAGTTGACGAGACGTGACATTCTGCGGGATTTTTTTAACGGTTGAAAAGTCTATTTCTCGCCTTGAACGCAACAGGGGACGATGTATTTGGCAAACCAACCAACGCTTGAAGATTGCAGAATTGCACGTACGCGTAGAATCGGCGCGATAAAATGCAATATACAAAGAGGCGGCGGTCGCGGCAGCGGTGGTCAGCGACTCAACGTACAGAGGAAGTGAGCGCCGTCGTCGGGGCAGTAATCACCCAGCAGCCTCATTATGCTCATATTTTACAAACTTTTATTTCTTGTATAGAACATTCCTCCCTGTTATTCTCGTCGCCTCCCGAGAAAAGGAAATCCCAATGGTCTAACGGCATTTTTCTCGCAGCATTTCGAATGGCAACTTCAGCACCCGCGTCATTTTGTGTAATCGCTCTCCAGACGAGGGAAATTATATTTATTTTTTCCTTTGGACAATGGAAAGAGGAATAAGCTTGGATTTCTCAAGCAGAGAGTAAAAGTACGATTCTCAAGGGTCGCGGCCTGGGTGCATGGGGAAAAACTGAGTTCGGTTTCACTTGGCTTGTCAAGGGTGAAAAAAATGGCGATTCCCCGTAGTTCGCTGGGGAGGGACGCACGGATCGGAAAAAATGGCGGGATATTCGCGTGTGGTAAACAGACCTAGAGGATTTGTCCTTGAAGAAGGTACACTTCGGTTCTGCCGCTCTCTGCAGTTCGTCAGGTCGTCATGTTTGAACGTTGAACAAAAGAACGTCGGTCCCATTACACATCAAGGCAATAATTCCGGAAATATTTCACTTTTTAAATAGTACTGTTTCCTATCAGAGGAGACCACATTTTTTGTCATGAAATCACGAATAAGACTGATTAATAAATTTACAGAGGAATTATACCTTTGGACGACGTAAAAATTTACTATTTTTGCGAAATAACTTTCGCATACCTCAAACAGCAACCTGTTCATGTAGTCCATCTAAGAGACGAGCAGAAGCCGCTATATTTAGCTTATGGCGGAAAACAGCTAACTCTTACCCATCAAGGTCTGTGGAGTCACAGGTATGCCGTTGAATTGGCAATTGCACAAGAGGTCATGCAATACTGCTGGGAGTCGGCAGTGCGTGAAGGCCTGCCAGAGTGACCTCATGCAGAGCTGCTCATTTTGGTTTAAAAAATGGCGTATGCATCCTTTGGTATTTTCTGTTCGTGTTTCTTTTTTATCTACACAGTTGTGTCTCGTTCGACGCTAATCAGCCTAATGCCCTTCGTAAAGTAACAGACATGTGTGATCGCAACTTTTTTACTCACTAAACATTCTATGGGTTATAATCACCTTTTAATGTGTTCCTAACAATGTTATTCTCGTTTTTTCCCCTCCTTATTGTGCGTCTGTTTTGCTCCTCGAAGTTGCACACTGTGCCCATACATACCTCCGCCTCGTCACGTGACCAAGCCGAGCCACAGCATTATAAACCTTTTTATTTTCTCAGTCCGATCCTTTTGCTCGAATGCCATTTCCAAATATTGCTGCCTTTGCATTTGCTCACGTTTCCCCGGTGCGGCTGTCTCTTAAAGCTTTGGAATTATACGGCGTCGCTTCGTGTCATCTCTGGCAGCGACGGCGGTCCCCCTGCTCCTGCCTCGTCGGCCCCGTCCTCGTCGTCCCTCGTCGTCCCTCCTCGTCGCTCGGGTGTCGTGGAAGGGCTCGTAGGTATATTGAAACCTAATATTGTCGCTGAGACGTTGAAGGAAAAGTGATACCCTAGAAAACAGGCAAATAATCTTCTCTCACTTGTTTACCTGATGCACCTGTTCTCCGCTGCCCGACCGCACAAGACTCGCTCACCCCTCATGCATTAGCTCACTGTCCCCTGCTCTGTCACGGGGACGGACTTTACAATTTAAACAAAGTGCTAAAGTTAATGGTAAAACTCGGTCTTGCGTCGCCTCGGTTTAGGCCGATCCGCGGGCGGAGACGCCGGAAAGTTTCGCTCGCGGTCCGAGCTCGCGGCCTTTGTTCCCGCGTCCGCTCCTCTCTGGTACCTGTCCCAAACGTGACGGACCTTCCCCCTGGCGATCGTGTGGCAAGTGTTAGCTGGAGGAGTGTGAGGTAGGGGAGGGAAGGAGGGGTGAAGGAAGGGGGTGGAGGGGTGACGCGCTCGGCTGCCCCGGGGTATGATGCCCCAGGGTATGACGGCCGGTAGGGCAGGAGCCCGGGCCGGACACTACCCCTGACCGGCACCTGATACCCGCAGGCTCCTGTAACTCCCACCATTACCTATTATTAACTGTCAAGCAGCCGTCCAGCAGCGCTACCATTACTGGCCCGCCAGTCGTCTGTACCCTGCCTGGGCCAGCCAGCCTGCCCTGCCCACTGCCCTTCTACTTATGTAATGCCCGAGCAATCATTTCCGTGGTCGAGGCACTAATGAATCGAAAGACAAGTCAATCGAGATCCGAATGGACCTGCGCTTTTTAGCTTCCCGCCAATAAACTCTTGACATCAACGCACTTGTCGCCCTACATGACAGGGACATCTTCATAAACATCAGCATATTATAAGCAATAACATGGTCTTTACACCTGGTTCCTGGTTGGAGGAGTGAGGAGGGAGGGGTGGGGGAGGAGGAAGGGAAGGCTAAGGGGAAGGGGTAAGAGAGGGGAGGGGGAGGGGATGCATGTGGCGCCAACGTCCCGCCAGCCTAGAACTAAATGTATCCCGAGACGGCGTGAGTGAATGAAAAAAAAAGAAGAAATAAGAAAAGAGAAAGACGACCCTCCCCTCCAAAAAAAAAAAAAAAAAACGTTTCTTAAATTGTAAAAAAACAAACAAAAACAAAAAAAAACCGGCAAACTTGATAATCATATCCCGGCAAGAACATTATCCTAAAATACAAGCAAAATCGGGATAAGAAGAAGTGCACCATCCGAGCAGTAGCCAGGATGCCGTATGCGTCCATGGGGGAGGCCGGCTCTGTGAGGCCTAATTGACTGTTCCAGCCCGAAGTAACTTGCAAAGCTCGCGTTCATGTTCTGCTAGCCGCCATACGAGGTTGGGAGAGGCGGAGAGGCGCTGGGGATGAACCATAGCGGAAGAATGGAGGAAGAAGGAGGAGAGAGGGGTAGGAAGAAAATGAAGAGAGGTTGAATAGTTGAAGGGGAGACGACGGGATAGTGAATGAAAATAGAGAAAAGGGAAGCTCAGAGAAGGAGGGAGGGGCTAAAAAGAAAGTGGGTGTGGGGTTGTTTAAGGAGACCGCACGCGGGATCAACACCACAGGCTGAATGGGTGCGAGGGCTAAGAGGGGGATCTTTTAAAGAACAGGGCAGGAGGCCTTGTCACCCTTCAGCGCTTAAACCAGTCCGGATTAACGGTCGGAGGCTGCAGGCCATTGAGCGAAACATGAAGAAATATCGTACTTGATAATTACCAATCGGTAGTCACGCTTACTTTATATTAATATATTTTAGATATAATAATATATAAATATAAATATATATATATGATTTAATATATTATTATATATTAATGTATTAATATAAGTATATAGTGTTTTGAATTTTAAAATTAGAATAAAAAAAAGAAAATAAAGAAATAGTAAATTGTTTTTAATGGGTTTGGGTTTTTTATATTTTTTTTTTTTTATATATATTATTTGTTGTATGGTATGTGTAGTGTGAGTATATATATAGATTTTTTATTATGTTTAATTGTATTTGAGTATAGTAGAGTATGAGGTGAGTGAGGTATGATAGTAGTGAAGGTATAGTGTGTGTGGTGTGTGGGTGTGTGTGTGGTGTTGGGTGTGGTGTGTGTGTGGTGTGTGGTATGTAGTAGTAAATATATGGTATCTAATAGTTGTGTGGATAGTATATGATCTAGTCTATCGAAGTGGGCGAGTCTTGTTATAGTGTGTAGTGGATGGTACATTTGTATTTATATATTCATATATGTTATATGTTATTATATATTATATAGTTATATATTTTGGTTTATTTTTTATATTATATTTTTTTATTGAGTGATGATAGGTATAGTTAGAGCATACATGTGTATGAGGGTGGAGTATATATAGTGATTATTTTATATTGATATATATATTTTATATTTATTTAGTTATATATTTAATTTATTGTGTGTGTGTGTTGTGTTGGTGTGTGTGTGTGTGTGTGTGTGTGCTGTGTGTGTATACATGAATATACCGTTTTTGAATGTGTAAATGCCCAATGTGTAAAAAGCAAGAGGATTATATCATATTTATACTCCATCTTCCCTCTGAGGCGTGTTTTTCTCCTATCCAATTTACACTGATTCGTGGACGGCCGTTTCTATGTCTTAACGGTCTTCATTCTCGTAATTACTTCCTTCTCGGCGGTCCTCCTGACTTATCAAAATTATGTCTTCCTCTCTCTTCTTCTTCTTCCCCTCTCCTTCTCGTTTTACTCTTCTCTCTTTCTACTGTACTTGATATAAACGCCAAATGTCTACGTCATGTACCTGAAATACGGTTTCTCTTTGGCATAGATCTGTCACGCCATGGTAGTGTATATGTGTGTGTGTGTGTGAAAGTAGAATGGCAGCTACATATGAAAAGTAGACTAGTCATATTTTTCATAAATTTTGCATTTTTGGATATTTTTTGGACATTTTTTTTCTGTAAGTTCCTTCATCACTGCATCCGCACCCTTCCTTCGGTATCTTCCCTCTCCTTTTCCTAAAGGCTCGTCTCAGTCGTCGACATCCCGTACAGTAAAAAAGGAGAAATGGTGACAGCGGGTACGAGGCATGTGCGTGGTATGCCGTCATATGCCTCTGACGTAGTATCTGTGAGAAGGTATCCCGCGAGCGCCTTGTAGGCCTGAAGTCTGCCAACAATTTTGCGAGTGATTTATCTCCTCTGTGACACTTGATACAAATCTTCTTAATCGCGGTAATGAAGTGATTGTGAGTGGAGACAACAGCGAAGCGAGCAAAAAGCGTCTCTGTTACTGCCACACTCTGCAGTGGACAAACACATTAACATTTCGGACACTAATACCCCGGTGGAAAATACGATGTAAACACACGTATGTAATTTCATCGGCTACTGTCTCGGCGAAACTGATACCTTCTCTTCCTCTTGCCTTTGCAATAGACGATATTGCCAGTAGCGTGTAAGCATCCCCGCCACGGCGAGCAATGTAAATAAACAAAAGGTGTTGTATATGGGTAAGTGTATGAAGTCGGGCAGGCTGGCGTCAGGGTGCCACATGGATCGAGTGCCGCCGCATGCCTCTGACATACGCATGCTTGGCACTCGCACCTCGCCGCGCACTGCCAGGAACAAAGCAAATCCCACCTTATCAATCTACAGCCTTCATCTATCACATTTCTCGTGACAGTGTTGCCGGGTTGGCACCAGTGCCGCCCTTCGGCTCTAATGAAGGGGAAAGAGGAATGGAGGGACGCTGCGAGTCGGGTGAGTATTGTCAAGTGCTCGCGGCTCCTTCGGTATCGCCTACGGGCGCCTGGTCGTAAAAAGGAAGTTCGTCCCCGCGCAGAAACTGTCTGATCTCTTGACACCACGTGTAAAGACGGCAGGGAGATTCTTGCGTGTAAACATTAGCTAGATATTGTCACAGCGTGGAAAATTAGCGATGCTTGTTGGCACTATGAACGACTGTTTGGCGCCGCCACCTCACTTTCACTCTATCACGCCCGCCCACTACACTACCCACATCGTGCTCCCCCACGCCCACGCCGCTTTAACATCAACGAACCGCGTCACACTACCCAGCCTTCACAATTCCACCACGCCCGAGTACGAACAGCCAGTCCCTTGCTAAAATACAGCTAGCAGGAGCTTCTACAAGTTTCCGCCTCGTGGATGAGATGTGCTGTGTATGTATGTGTGTGTATGCATGTGTATTTGTTTGTCTGCGGGTGTATGTATGTGTGAGTTTGTTTGTTTGTGTGTGTTTTAGTGTGTGTGTTTATGCACGTGTATGTGGGTGTGTTTCAAACCAAGGTAGAGCTGGAGATCCTTGTAGTAACGGTGGGTCCGGGCGCCACTCTGCCGCTGCCGGGGAAAGTCGGAGGGAGAGCTTCTGGTCCGGAGTGTATCCAAGGTATCTGCGCCTCGGTCCGCTGCCGCTGCTACATGAAGATGGTTTTTGGGAGACTGGCTGAGCTATATTTTAATGATGCTTTACAAAACGGTAGACTCTTCTGTTAGGAAGAGAAGAAAAAAGCTCGTGAATGATCGCTGAAGCAAAACTTCGGGAGTTCACAGTAACCTTCACATATCCACCAACATTCCACACTTCTTTTTCTTCGTCAACCCGGGAGTAAAGAGCCTTGAAAATATTATCACCATCATTAACAAGTTCACCAGAGGGACTTATGAGATACCTCCGCGACTCTCTTTCGTAAACAAGCAACGAGACAAAAGTCGGCAGCCGCGTCACCAGAAACCCACCACCACCAGAAACAACAAGAACAACAACAAAAGCCCCGAGAGAAATGAATGGGGGAATAACCATTAGCCACGGGTGAGTGGGTCGCCCGGGGTTGCAGCTTGGTACAAGGAGACGAACAAACTATCTCCGGACTGTAGATCTCGTCGCCTCGCTTCCCAGCCTCCCCGCTACCGTCAGTCGAAGCTTCTATGCATTTTAAAAGTGGTATAACGACGACCTATGTACCAGAGGAGAGATCCTTACCCAGAGGAACAGGAGGGAGGTGGGTGGGTGGGTGGGGGGTACCGCTGAGGTGGGGGAGGTCGCTCAGGTAAGGCGTGTTGCCACAGTTCGCCAAGAGAGGAGATTCCCCACTATCATTTGGAGTCTGATTACGGGTTTAAGTTGGTTTCGTGCATGGCATGAAACCACTGGATATGTTGTAAAAAAATATGAGCTGAAGGCTGCGCGGTGTACGGGATCAGGTTACGATATAATTTGCCTGAATTTCTACACTTACATATACAACATTCACTTTGCTCTGACTTCACGTGCTCCTTTTTTCCTTAGCCGTTCGGATGACTCAACTCTTGTCTTTACGAAATAAATAGCGTTGGTAATCGAATCATATTAGGCATATTAGGATACCTGTGAGTCCAAGTTGGAGATAAATCGTTTGCTTTATCGAGAGTGAAGAAAATTCTTGGAGAGAGACAGCGAAGCGAGGTGAGGAGGCGAAGAGCAGGAGGAGGAGGAGGAGGGGAGAGAGAGAGGAGGACGGTAGGAGAGAAGGGGAGGGAGGAGAGCGAGGCGGGGTCGGGGGTAAAGGTGGGAGTGGGGGTAGGGGGTCACCGAAAACTATCGTAGCGGATTCATTCAGAATAATTCCATTCATCGTGGCGTTCATTCATTCAGGTGAGTCGGTGGGTGTTACGAGGGAGCGGGAGGGGAGCCGCCGGGAGCTGCGCGGGGAGGCTCTTCGTCTTGGCTTGCTCCATGTCGCGGGGAGGAACTGAGAGAGGAGAGAAGATAGACAGAGAGAGAGAGAGAGAGAGAGAGAGAAAGAGAGAGAGTAGAGAAGTGAGAGGAGAGAGAGAGAAGAGAGAGAGAGAGAGAGTGAGGAGAGAGAGAGAGAGAGAGAGAGAGAGAGAGAGAGAGAGAGAGAGAGAAGAGAAAGATAGGGACAGAGAGTTGTGAAGAGTAGAAAGAGTAAGGAATTGAGAGAGAAAGGGAAAGAGAGAGAAGATGAGATAGCAAGTTAAGAGAGAATTTTGAGTGTGTGGAAAGATCGAGAAGTAGATTAGTTAGGAGAGTGAGAGAGAAGAGAGAGAGACATCTGAGAGAAGAGAGAGAGAGAAGAGAGGGTGAGAGAGGAGAGATGAGAGAAGAGTTATGAGATTACGAAAAAGCTCGTGGAGCAGTTTACGGGGTGTCGGTCGAGCCATATTAATGAGAGAGACTCTGAGCGACTATGATACTCAATTGATTACCTTTTGGGCGCCAGCGAAGTTGATCAGCGACTAATCCTGCTGGATTGTTCCGCGGGGCCTCCTTCGGCGCCGCCTCGGAGGGTCGCGGGGATCCGGCTGCGATTCGGAGGATGTGCGCGACAGCGATCGTCGTCGGTCCGTATACATAATGGAGGAAGACAGCCATTTTGGCGGAAACACGTCCTTTTTGGCGGGAAGGGGTCTGTTTAAGCGATACCTTGCTGTAAACGACGGGAACGGGCCACGATCTGCCGGGTGAGAAAGGTCGCCCGGTCTGGCCGGTAAAATAAACCTGGTCAACCAGTATGGCGGGAACTGCAAGCGGTTTGGCGCCTGGAAAAGGGGAGGTGACGGGACGGGCGGGTAGCTCTGCGGTCGGAGATGGGCGGCAGTCGGGGGTGGGTGGTGGGCGGGCTGGCGGTGGGTGACGGGGCACACACTCCCAAGGACACTAGCAACTCCAGGCTAGCAGGTGCAGCACGAGGTCTTACGTACGTGTTGTCAGGGCCCTTCCAAAGCTTTGCCAGCGATCGAGTCAGAAGCCAGTTCCTTGGGAGCGAGGCCCTTCCTCTCCGTTGCTTCTCCTCCCTCCCGCCTCCCGTGGGTGGGCGTCCCTGACAACCGCCTCTGCGCCCCCAGCCTTGGAACGACCATCCCGCTGGACGACCAGGAGGACCATCCACCCGAACACTTTCTTAAGATGTGTAGTTTCCGCTGCGGGCTCAACGGTCTCTCCCGCGGCGGAAGTCACCTGCTCGGCCGCGTTCACTCTCAGTCACTCTCAGCCGCTGCCGCCGCCGCCTCCTTCGAGTCCCTACCACGCTCAGGTTCAGTCACCGTCCAGCTTTGGGTCGTCATACCACTCTGAACTCCGACCAGCGCCGGCTCTGCTACCACGACCATGGCTGACGCCTCGAGGAAGAATTTGGACGTTGTTTTTTCCATCGTCATCATATCTTTTTGAAATGTTCGCTCCACAGCTGATGCACCTCAGCGTCATCGCCGTCACTTGCACAGCCCGGTCTCCTCCTCCTCTCCCGAGGCGTTCCCTAAGTCCAAACTTCCTTCTTCACCCATGTTTGCCTTCTTCCCTCCTCCTCCTCCTCCTTCCCCCTCTTCCTCACCCTTATGACCCCGCGGAGACCATTCCGGCGCACACTCATTCATTCATTTGTTCCAGCGTTCATTCATTTAGACAAACGTGTGCCGACCTCAAGGTTACGGCGCTATTCGGTGTTCTGGGTGTTCCCCGGTGTTCCCACGCGCTCTAGAACTTCCTTACCTGGAAGCACACACACACACACACACGCAAAAGAGCGAATTCGAAATTCTTCGAAGTAGCCCGAGACTGACGAGCCGGTATTACTCAACAGCGATTCAGGTTCGCGCGGCACTTTGCATTCCTCTCTATGCCACGACGCAATAAGGGCTTCCGAGATTAAAAACGCAGTCCACTCTTGCGCCTTTCTTCCTGTTCGCCTTTTATTCCATTCATTTGAATCTTCGCCGCAATTCTCGCCCTTATATGGTCACCGCGGACGAGCGAGCACCTTCGTGAGGGTTACGCCTCCTTGGTGGCGCTGTTCCTCAAGGTAATAATGGGAAGGATCACATAACTGGCATACCTGAGTCCGCACACACAGAGTGGCGCCTCGCACAACACATCGCTCGCCCCCCGCCCGCGCCCGCATCCCGCCCGCAGTCCATAGCCGCCCACGCCGCTCGGACCAGTCATGCGACTCTCGCTAGGACCTTCGTGGCTGACAGGGGCGGATCAAAGGAAGATGAAGAGGGAAAGGACGATAAAAAAGGAAGATGGATATGCGAGGAAATGGGTAGCGTTAACAAGACGGACGTCGGGAGATACGGATGGAGGCGCAGAATGAGGAGGGCGGTGAGGGGGAGGCGGTGAGGGAAAGTCTCCGGACTCCCTCACAATTTACCTGGTAATGTCATCGTTAAAGCGAGGCGAGATTTATGCTGATGAGTTTAAATATGGTAATGGGACTCGAGCGGGAAGGGAAGGAGAGAGAGAGGGAGCGAGGGATGGAGGGAGGCAGGGAAGGAAGGAGGGAGGGAGGCAGGGAAGGAAGGAGGGAGGGAGGGAGGCGGGCTTGTCACGGGGATTTTCGAGGTTCACTCATCTCATTTCTCTGCTTTCTGTCTCTCTCTCTCTCTCTCTCTCTCTCTCTCTCTCTCTCTCTCTCTCTCTCTCTCTCTCTCTCTCTCTCTCTCTCTCTCTCTCTCTCTCTCTCTCTTCTCTCTCTCCTCTCTCTCTCCCTCCCTCCCTCCTTCTCCCTCTCCCATTCTCTTCATTACCTAGAAATTAGCGATTCGTATCAACTGACATTTATAACCCTCTCTCATCCCATTTGACTTTTACCTCAATGTCCACACTTTCTAGCCTTCATAAGCGGCCATATGACGTGTCTTTCTGGCGCCATCGCAGATACCTTTCCTCTCTCATTCGTGGGCAGTACAAGCAACTATCGATGTTTCATTGCACGCGTTGGTGTTCACTGTTGCATACTAACCGTGGCATGGC
>NW_020871277.1:52500-75000 GCF_003789085.1 Penaeus vannamei
TTTGGGGTGAGACGACTCGTTTTAAAATCGGGAATGTATAGTGATGTTTTTTGTTTTATTCTGTTTTCCTTCGTTTACCAGTGGAAGTGCAAGGTTTCCCTTCGAGTTCAAGATTCATTCGAAATTCGATATTGTGCTGTGCCTTTTTTCCCGTTTACCGATGAGGAATTTCGGATACGAGAACATCAGTCGCGCTTAAATGCCTTTCTTTTGCCGTAGATCCTCAACCGTAAAAATAGTATATCACGACCTCGGCTTTTTAAATGCGCGTTGATGATCATATTGGCTGCGGACGAGTGTAAACAGATGTTTCCAGCTCAGCCCATTCATTCATTCCTCCCCCCTACCCCTCCCTGCCGGCCCTCCCTCCTCACCCCGCCTACCTTCTCTCTTCACCCCCTCCCTCCCTTCCCATCCTTGCCGACCCTCCCTCCCTCCCCTCCCCCCTCGCGGAGCCTTCCATTCTTGCTCGTGGGAAAATTTACGTTGCCAGGATGTTTCCCGGCCGCCCATTCATTCATTCATTGGGCGCGACCCGGGCGAACCGTGAGGCTTGAACTTGACCCCACACTTCCAGGCCGCGATCTTGGAACCAGCGGATCGTGGAGAGGGGGGAGGGGGAGGGGAGGAAAGGGTGACAAGGAAGGGAAGGGGAGGCCTTTAATGATGGAATAAGTACCAGCTTAACACCACGTCTGTCAGGTGTAGAGGGGGCGGGGGTTAGGGCGGGCGAGGGGAGGGGGCAAAGAGCGGTTTTGTGGTGTAGAACACGATATCATTGTAGCCATAATTATGACTGTTCATCTTGAATTACAGGAAAAAAATAGTAAATTATAATGTGGCGCAGAGGACTTTGCCGTACGAGGCTCTTCGGCCAAATTCCGTCGCATGGCTTCTCGGATGGTTGCTCAAGTGACGTCGAGCGAATGGAAAAGAGGAACGATTTCGCTGGTTGTATATCGGTTGGAATAGATGCTTTTATGCGTACAGGAAAGTTGTGCGTGTACGCACGAGAAGTTGTGGTGCGGCCAGGCGGGAAGAGGGGCGTGTGGGGTCATGGGGGTCACGGGGGTCGTGACCCCTCCCCCACACCCCCCTCCGCTACCAAATGAGAGGAAATCAACCATTTTAATGGGAAAATGCGGCCGGATCACGGCTGCGTTCATAGAAAATACGGTTAAAATAAAGGTGCAGAGTGAGCAGCACTGGTGTTCGTATCCGTGGCCTCCGACGAGACGCTTAACCTAATGAGGCGCCGCAGGGCATGCGTCTGTTTCCCTCGCCGAGTGTGATGCCAGGGGCGCGGGGGACGTCGTGGTTGATATAATAATGATATTTATCGCCGCTGATGCTGCGGCAAAAATACATCATCGTCGAGACGAGTGTGCGTGCGTGACCGTGGCCGCTCCGCCATCAAGCCCCAGCATCTCTCCAGCCATCACAGACCTCATCTCGGCTTCCGGCCCCGCGGGCATCCTCTGTACGGAGAAATCGTGTCAGCCTCTCTGCTACTGCTGCTCCTCCCTCCCCTCGCTTGGCCTTATCATTATAACCATCATTAACGCCACCATTATCATAATCATCATCGCCAAGCCCCCATTACCGCAAGCAAGTCGCTTTGTTGTACCAAAACTCCCAGTGTCCACTCTAACGAGGGTCAAAATTGACGCTTTCTTAAGCGTATTCTAACTGTTCTTCTAAAGCGTTTTGTGAACCTTTATGTGCTGATGTTCGTCACACACGCAAGAGCTTAGCGTTATTATTTATTTTGCATAAATGAATTACTATTTTTATATTTCTTTTACTGACATTACTGTTTTCTCTTTGTAGAAGAGTGAGGAGGACCTGCCGGTGTGCTCACCATGGTCCGTTTGCAACAAGGTCGACACGTACGACACCCCGCGGGTAGAACGCCAGTGCAGGTGCCCCTCTGGCCAGACCTGCAGCGCCTCCCTCACGCCCTCCGACGGACACACCATCACCGACAAGAATCGCCAGTTTAAAGTGAGTTTTCCCGGTCTGAGAGCAATCTCTTGTCAACCCAAGCTGCTGCGGAATCCAGATCAATAAGAATAAATGACTTCAATCATGTGTAACATTTTGAATATCACGAGTCAACCGCAACAGAAGGAGCTATAAAAATGAACGACGCGCCCCAGGCAGCCATTTTAATCGAACATCCTCCTCTTTCGCCAGCTGTGTGAACCCATCAAGAAACTGCCCAAGTGTCGCTACTTCCGCGATGTCACGTGGACCTTCATCACGTACCCGGACAACGTGACGCAGCAGATCATGCACTGCGCCTGCCCCAAGAACTCCGTGGCTTACATCATCAAGCGCCACGCCTTCCAGACCGAGCAGGGCCTCGGCTTCCAGTACAGCTTCGCCTGCTCACCTCAGAGCGTAAGTATCGCCTAGGCGTCTTATGCTACGTCGACGGCACGGCTGTTCGTTTAGATGATTAAGAATTAATATTGTTTGGTTTATTAGAATATTGTTTAATTTGAATAGTTTAATATTGCGAGAAATTCATTTACACAAAGAACTGAAAATTTGGCATTAAATTCTATCCTTGGTCATATGTTTTTCCTTACTATTTGCATTCACGAAGCAGTCCATCACATGGTTTTCATATCCGGGTTTCTCTCAACAGCGCCTCCGGTGTCAGCGCAAGGAGCCCTGTCGACTCTTCACGGTGAAGAAGCGCCCTCAGTTCGAGGAAGTGAACACGAACACCCTGTGCCAGTGCCCACACGGCCACCGCTGTCCCCGCCACCACATGGACCCCGGCGTCATCCCCGGCAAGACCTACACGGAGGATTCCATACGCACCTACAGCGGCTACTGCATGTGAACGCCAGGAGGCCCTCCGAGCAGCGGTCCGCTCGACCGACCTACGCTTCTCTCCCAGAGCGCCTGGAGCTGCCTGTGCTCTTTCGTTGTGCGCATCAGCGCATCTTGCTCGTGAGCGCTGAACTCTTGTATACATGCACAGCGGGCCCCACTAAAACTAGTGTAAGTGTGAGTGTGGGGACGCCGCCACGCTAGGCATGTCTCGATCTTGCGGCAGCGGGTCTGGCCCACAGCATCATGTAGCGCCACGGAACGCGACGGCTTTCGTGGTTGTTCCGTGGCTACGCATGGTGGTGGCACTCCTGCCCGTCGTGGGGGCGTCGGGATGTGTTTGGAGAGAGAACGAATGAGAGAGAAAGAGAGAGAGAGGCTGTCTGCACAGAGTAAACCACTGGCGTCATGCACTGTCTCCAGCGTCAAGTTCTCGATAACCTTCGCCTCTCGCTACTGTACCTGAATACGCGACGTCGCACGCCCCTTCGTCGCTTCCGGGGCGTCACCGCAAGTCATCGTGAGCACACGGACTTCACCGGATCATCTGCATCATTCCTGTTCTAAATCGATGAATTAATTCGCGTCTAGAGTTGGTCTCGTGCGTGGCAGGTGGACGACCCGGGGGCTTGGTACTCGGATGCCCAGGACACACTCGGCTATCCCGACGGGACTGGGCCTCTTGTAGAAGTCTTCTTATTTTATATTTTTGCATTGCTTAGCAGCCATCCATACTCTTTGACGATATTGCCATATTTCCAGTACATACTCAGTTATTATTTAGGGACCCCTCAGGGCGTTGGAGCAGTAGCGGCCCCTGCAGCCTGCCGGAGCCGCGGCCTAGTGTCTCCGGAGGCAGCGGGAGGCGAGCGCTACCAAGCCGTGAGGCGGGATGAGGTTGTTTCTCAGAATGAAAATACCTCCTCAGATGTGATGCCTCAGACCTCCCATATATATATCGGCCTGTGACTTACTCGTTTGACTATTATTTCCAGTGATAGTTGGACTCGGATGTTGTATATGTTAATGTGCATATGTCTTGACGAAAATGATGGATAAATATAATGCATTTATTTTTAGTTAACATTAACGTGCTAGTCAGATTATAATATAATGTTACATGGCTTGTTATGATTGAGCCTCGTTCCTTCCTTATCAGTCTTTGTTTTCTCTTCCTCCCCTAAAGTCACAGTCAGACGCAATCTGTCTCCTTGACTCGTGTCATCTTTATCTCCGACGTGAGAACCTGTAGTTGGAAAGACTACCATGGAGGCTGGTTCGACAAAGCTTCACGGGGTCGATCTCTTTTGTGATCACTTGTGTGGTGACTCCGTGATTTATCGGCTTTGTTGCAGCTCTATATGTTATCTTCGTGATCCTCTCCTCCCTCTTACTTTCGTCTTATTTATACACGACATCATTCTTTCTCATTATTGCTATTTTTTTATTCGCTTCTGTTTGCGGNGGAGAGGAGAGGAGGCAGAGGAGAGGAGAGGAGAGGAGGAGGAGGAGGAGGAGGAGGAGGAGGAGGAGGAAGGGGAAGGAGAGAGTAGGAGGAAGGTGGTGGTGGAGGAGGGGTGAGGAAGAGAGGGGGAAGAGGAGGAGGGAAGGAAGGGAGAAGAGGAGGAGGGTGGGAGGGAGAGGAGGGGGAGGAGAAGAAGAGAGAGAAGAGCAGAAGAACATGATGGATTAAAGCTAGAGACGAAGGAGGAGGAAAATGAAGTAAAAAAAAAAAAAGAAAAAAAAAGAAGAAGAAAAGAACAGGAGAGGAGGAGGAGGCGAGGAGTATGTTAATATATCGTCCATACGTCAAGTGTCTGAAGCAGTTGTGACGTCACGAGCGTTGTGTGCGAGCGCGAGCCAGGGTGAGACGGGCTCCTGATGAGGCTGCCAGAAACCCTGTCATTGGGTGACCCACTCTCCTCGAAGACGCGTCTCACTGTTCCTATCTCTTTAATTAAGTGATAAACAAGGAAACAACAGAAAGGAAAAAAATATGTAGCAATCAACAAGCGAGGAAATAATGAAAAAAAAAATCAACAAGCGAGCCAATAAAGGAAAGAAAGAAAGACAAACAATCAACAACCAAGGAAATAACGAAAAAAATCAACAAGCGAGCCAATAAAGAAAATAAATAAAGAAAAAACAATCAACAACCGAGGAAATAATTTTAAAAAATCAACAAGCGAGCCAACGAAGGGAAGAAAGAAAGACAAACAATCAACAAGCGAGGAAACGATGGGAAAAAAAGAAAAAAAAAAATCAACAAGCGTAAAAGACTTGTCTTTACACTCCTCTCTGTCTGCAAGAGAACCTAGCACTAGAGACCCGCTGTTCTCTAGCACACGTCTCCTTGGCTCTCCTTATTCTTCCTACGCTGAAACGATAGATAAGGAAAGGGGCAGCAATGGGAAGAAGAGCAAACGAGCGAAAGAAGACAGCCTAGGCCTACCCATTCATTCGTGTGCCAGCCAGAAAAACCCACCCTTGGCGATCCCAACGTTCTCCTAAACGACCGTTCATCTTCCATCATCCTTCGTATAATAGTAACAATAAAAACAATTCACAAAGACAACAAGCAGAGGCGAGAGACAAGTTTAAAACGAGAACGAGCTAAATTGGCGGTTCGTTCTAGAGGTCAGCAGACGAATAAATTCCTGTCGTAAATACACCGGAGACAGTTGCCCGCCGCGCCCGCCCTCGTCTGCCGTTTTCGTCGTCCTCTCTGGCCCTCCTTTCATCGTCGTTCCCTTTGCCCCTCTCTTTATTATCGTCCTCTCTGTCCTCCCTTTTATCGTCGTCCTCTCTTTCCTTCCCTTTGCCCCTCTCTTTTATTATCGTCCTCTCTGTCTGTCCTGTCCTCCCCTCCTTTTATCGTCGTCCCTTTCACCGTCGTTCTCTTTGTCCCTCTCTTTTATTATCATCCTCTGTCCCTCCTTTTATCGTCGTCCTCTCTACCCTCTCTCTTTTATCGTCGTCCTCTCTACCCTCTCTTTTATCGTCGTCGTCGTCTCGTCAAAAAACGCACACAGCTGTCCTTAAACACCCGTCCACCAACGCCCCACACACGCCGCCACGCCCGCCGCCCCCGGCAACACGGAGGCAGGTCGAGACGACGCCGATCACCACTCGCCGCAGCCACACTAATTTTGCAACACACTCGCCTTGACCTTTGCCGACGAACGCTGCCTACAGCATGACCTCACGTGACCTTCTTGGAATGTTGCTGACTCATGACGTCAATTCTCATGAATGTCGGTCTTTTCCGCGGGGATTTTACCATGCCCTCGTGCGGGATCACCTGACCTTGAGAATGCGCTGAACCCGCATGGTCCCTGACCTGACCTTTCTAGGGATGTGCTTGAGCCCGCGAAAGATAATCCGGGAGTACGTTCAATCCTTATTTCCTAGGAGTGCGTTTTGAACCCTTACGGTTGGTGACCCGACCTTTGACATGTGCTGAAGCCTCGAGATGTACGACCTGACCTTTTGGGAGTATGCTCAGTCGGCATGAGTGGTAGCCTGACCTTCCTGAGAATACACACGAACTTTTCCCGATTCATGACCTACCTCTCCCAAGACTCTAGTGACCTTCTCGGCGTGACTTCTGACCTTTCTTCGAAGAATGCAGGTACCTTCCCTAACCTTTGCGCATGGATGGACTCCTTAAGTTACATCACGCATCAGTTAAGCTTAATTAACGTTTATACAAACTTCTGCAATTGTATACGGTACTAATTAAGGTCTTTAAACAGTGTGACCTTTATACTTCAAATCGTCTTCCAATTCATATAAGAAACTTTTCGTCTTGGCAGCATCGCCATGACAAGCCAGGATGACCCTTCCAGAAACCATACTCACGGTCGGTAATTGCTTGCGCTCCTCCCTTCTCTCCAATACTCTTTTACAGAACACTCACCTGGAAAAAAAGAAAAGAAATTAGTTTGTTAAAAGGCATTTTAGAATAACATGGACATAAAACAATGTCCGTCTTTATTAACTGTCGAATTCCAATTATTCTAATTTCGTGCATGTTATCATAATCATCGCCGCCCTCCTCCTCCTCCTGCTCTTTATCGGTCTACTCTATTCCTCTCATTCGCTTTCTCCTTTTACTCTCACTCTCCTTCATAACCTTTTTTCTCTTCTCCTCTTCTTCCTACCCCCTCCCCTCCCCTCCTCCTCTCCGATTCTTCGCATTCTCCCCAACTTCTATTTCCCCTTCTTTTTCCTCCTAGTCATCCTTTCCCCATCTCTCCTCCTTCTCCCTGCATCCTCCTTTTATCCCTCTTCCCTTACGCCCTCCCGCGTTGATATGAATAATTTGTAGAAAATTGGAAAAATTGAATTTTGTTTTATTTATAAATTACAGAAGAGGGGAGAGACGAGAGGAGAGGGGAGAGGGGGAGAGGGGAGAGGGGGAGGAGATAGAGAGAGAAAGAGGGAGGGAGGGAGATAAAGAGAGAGGAGAGAGAGGAGGGGAGAAAAGAGAGGAGGAGGAGAGAAAGAGAGGAGGGAGGAGAAAGAGAGGAGGAGAGGAGGAGAGAAAGAGAGGGAGGAGGGAGAAAGAGAGGAGAAAGGAGAGAGAGAGAGAGGGAGGAGAGAGGGAGAGAGGAGAGAGGAGAGAGAGAGAGAGAGAGAGAGAGAGGAGAGAGGAGAGAGAGAGAGAGAGAGAGAGAGAGAGAGAGAGAGAGAGAGAGAGAGGAGAGAGAGAGAGGAGAGAGAGAGAGGGAGATGAGAGATGCACTCGAAGCCCCGCCCATTATTTCCCCTTTTCGCCATAAGTCCGCCCCTTTTACCCCCCTTTTCCCCTTTCCCCTAACCTCCGCCCCCTTTCCCCGAAACCCGGTCCCTTCCCCCCTTTTCCCTCGATTCTCCCTCCTTCCATCGCAGGCGACCTCTCCTCCCCTTCCCGAGCCCGCAATGCATGATTGCATGACCAATCCGGAACCAAAGCTTCTAATCTAAACTAATGAAAGAATCAATTACCCATTCGCGTCATGTCTAATTACGCCGCCTAAAGAGGAGTCCGGATGACCGCCTTTTTGGGTGTGTGCATAGGAACACGCACGCACGCACGCACGCACGCACGCACGCACGCACAAACACTCACATGCATGCACATGTGAACACACACATGCATGTACATGTAAACAAACACAAAACACACACACATGCATGTACATGTAAACAAACACAAACACACACACATGCATGTACATGTAAACAAAAACACACACACACATGCAATGTACATGTAAACAAACACAAACACACACACACACACACACACATACACACACACACACAACACACACACACACACACACACACACACACACACACACACACACACAACACACACACACACACACACACACACAACACAACACAGTGAAACCAGAATGAAAGAGAAAGAGACATAATAATTAATAATAATAATAATAATAATAATAATAATAATAATAATAATAATAATAAAAAACAACACTGAAAAAAAGATCCATCAAAAACAAACATTGACACAGGTCGCACTCGCAGAAACAATGAGAGAGGCAGCACGCAAACGCTTCCAGGCTGCCACCCCCTCCCCCCCCCCATCCGCGCCGATCGAATGCGCCCTTTTGCTGTTGTTGTTTGTTTGTTTGCGGCTAGTTTGACAATACCTAAATGTCCGTAATGGAGCAGGATTCGTGTGTGTATGTTAGATGTGTATACGTACTTTTGTGTATGTATGTGTAGATGGAGATGTATGTGTATGTGTGAGAAAGTGCTCATACATACAAACACGCATACATAAACAAGCATTCATTCATACAAACATTCATACATACATACATACACACACAACAAACATACATACATACACAAACAAACGAACATCCAAACATACACATCTAAACATACACACAGTACATAAAAGCAAACATACACACATACATACAAACATAAATACAAACACAGACACATATACAAACATTACAGACATACAAGCATAAACACGCACAAATACACATACAACAGCAACCCCCCCCCCCTCCCCCACCCCGCAAAACGCCGAGCCCAAAAGTCTAATCCGACGTCGAGCGAAGTGCGAGCCTGTGACGTCATAATTGTGACGTGAAATATCGAGAGACTTGAAATTCTTCCTCACTCGACACGGCAAAACATCTTGATCCAGGGGTCAGATTTCATTTTGCCTTTCTTCTTCTTTATTCGTTTTTTCTTTCTTTCTTTCTCTCCATTTGTTTTTTTTTCTCTCTCTCTGTGCCTTGCCCTTTCTTTCTCCTTTTTTCTCTCTTCTCTTTTTTTCGTCTCTTTCTCTTCCCTCTCCCACTCCCTCCCCTTCTTTACACTTCTGTCCCTACACCCTTAACCCTCTCCCTCTCCTATTTTCTCTCTCCATCTCGCTTATCCTCCCCCTCTCTTCCTCCATCCGCCTTGCTTATTCCCTCATCCATCTCCCTCTCCTTCTCCCCCTCTCGGACGGGGAAGGGGATAGGGTAGGGGTGGGGGTGGACTGTCCGCGGATCAATCAAATAATGGATGATTGAAAAAAAAGACAATGTTGCAGGATAATTATAAGCAATTGGAAACTGCGATGGGGGTGACACATCCTGGTAGGGAGTCCGACAACCGCGACGCAATAATGATATTAACTTATTCATAACGCAGCAAAAAAAAAAAAAAAAAATAAAAAAAAAAAAAATATAAAGAAAAAGAGAATATTGGGCAAGAAATGCAGAATACATACAAACGCCAATGATGATGCAGACACTTAACAATAACAAAACACGAACAAGTCAAAACAAATGAAAATAAGAGCAACAAAATCATATAAAAAATATGACCGTGATCACCCGAATCTAAACAACAAAAAATAACGGTGACATGACAACATAAGCAAACAAACAAACAAACGCCACCGACAAGCAAAACAGGCAGGCAGTCGAAATGCCTTCCGCCGATCGTTCGTGCAACATGGCAACACTGCACTGCGTAATTCCATATCGAATTCTAATTTTCTCTGCAACTGCATAAGCAAGTGCAGAGCGTGCCCACACGGGGCCGCGAGATCGACTGGGAGAGAGGCAAGGGGGCGGAGAAGGATAAAAAGTGAGGGGGGGGAGAAGGATAAAGAGGGGGAGGGGGAGAAGGATAAAGAGGGGGAGGGGGGGAGAAGGTTAAAGAGAGGGAGGGGGGGAGAAGGATAAAGAGGGAGGTGGAGGGAGGAAGAAGACGAAGCCGGGAAAATTAGGCAGAGTAGCCAGACGACAAGGACTGAAAGGGTACCGGCCGAATGGCGGGACAAGAGTACCAGGAATACTGCACAGACGGTGCGAGAGGTGCCCAAGAGTACCGCGATAAAGGAGGGAGTGCCATTCAGAAGCGGTGCCACAAAGAGTGTGGGAGGGGGGGGGGGTCTTAGATTACCACGTACGAAGAGTAGAAGGGGAGGAGGGAGGGAGGGGGATAGGTAGACCCAGGAAGTCACCCATGAGCAAGAGAAGAGACCCAGGAAGTCAGAGAGAAGAGAGAGAGAGAGAGAGAGAGAGAGAGAGAGAGAGAGAGAGAGAGAGAGAGAGAGAGAGAGAGAGAGAGAGAGAGAGAGAGAGAGAGAGAGAGAGACGAGAGAGAGAGAGAAGACAGACCCATGGCACAGCAGTGAGTTTCGGTGCCGCGGTCGAGCCTCTAACATTATGCATACACGAGCGGCGCTGCCAAGTCTGCAGCCGAAGTCAGCGCCCGTCGCGGCTACTTTCTGCGCGGCGAATCCCCTCCACCCCAGCCCACCCCCCACCTTCCTCCACCCTAGCCCACCCCCCCACCCTCCTCAGCTGGACGCATCTTCGGCTCGATTCGATCTCCTTCCCTCCCGGCCTCCGTTGTCGCGTCTGATTGCGTCGACTCTTCCGCGCTCTTTATGTCTGTGTCTGTCTGATTGGACCCCCCCCTCTTCTTTGGCTATATTTACCTGGCCGGATCCGATTCTTTGCCTTCTACTACCCAACCCGGATAACTCTCGTCTCCGTCTACTGTATCTCCCCGTCTCCGTTTCTCTAACCTTTCTCGACCGGACTGTCTCTACTCTTTTCTCTTCTTTACGTCAGCATCTACGTGATTGGATAAGCCTCTTTCGCTACATCTTTCTCCCCCCTATTCCTGCTGTGTAGAAAGCTTCGAGATTATTCCCCTTTTTCGCCTTCCTGCTGAGCGGAGGGAACACAGAGATAACCCCTTCCGCTAATCCCGAGTGAGAGAGAGAGAGAGTCTGCTCGCCCCCTTCCTGCTCCTCCCTGCCCTCTCCTTCCCTCCCTTCCTGGCCGAACTCTACCCTTTCTGCTGAATCTGCACCTCCCCCTCCCCTCCTTCCTCCCTCACCTCTCCTCCTCTCCCACGGCCATTCCTGCTTTAAAACCGATCCGTCCCGCTGCTTCCTCCTGCTTCTCCTTCCTGCTGCCACGTAAGACTCTCAGCCCCGGACCTCATAAAGTCCCAAAAGTCCCTCGTGTACTTCACCTGGTCGTCTGCCCAGGACTTTATTGCCCGTCGCTCACCCCTTCTCCAGGCGCCGTCACTAGCCCTTCCCTCTCCCTTTGGCTCTCCCTTAACTATCCGTAAAAGCTAAGCCATATCCTGGCAGGTATATAAAACTATACTATACATATAAGCAGTATATATTTAAGGGGAAAGAGGGAGGGAGTGGAGGAGAGAGAAGGAGAGAATGAATGAGAGAAAATTAATGATTGAGAGAGAGAGAGAGAGAGAGAGAGAGAGAGAGAGAGAGAGAGAGAGAGAGAGAGAGAGAGAGAGAGAGAGAGAGAGAGAGAGAGAGAGAGAGAGAGAGAGAGAGAGAGAGAAATGAATCATCCGAAATGAATAAAAAAGGGTCTCAGCACCCGAAATGTGACATAAATATCCACAAATTTCTCAAGAAGGTCTGAATATCCATCTTATACAGGTAATCATATTCCAATAATAGTAATATGGATTTCTACATATCAAAAGGCCCCTACACCAGCATACAATCAATAATCCCTTTTCGCAAGATTTTATACTGAATATCAATAGCACTCAGAAGAATGTACCGGAATACTAGGGTACAGGTTTTTTCTTTCGCGAATTTTGAAACAAACATTAGACAAAGACAATGAATAAGTAAATAAATATATAAAGAAGCAAAATTATATACATCTATGAATGTGTGTGTGTGTGTGTGTGTGTGTGTGTGTGTGTGTGTGTGTGTGTGTGTGTGTGTTGTGTGTGTGTGTGTGTGTGTGTGTGTGTGTGTGTGTGTGTGTGTGTGTGTGTGTGTGTGTGTGTGTGTGTGTGTGTGTGTGTGTGTGTGTGTGTGTGTGTGTGTGTGTGTATAATGTGTGTGTGTGTGTGTGTGTGTGTGTGTGTGTGTGTGTGTGTGTGTGTGTGTGTGTGTGTGTGTGTGTGTGTGTGTGTGCGTGCGTGTGCGTGCGTGCGTGTGCGTGTGTGTGCGCGCGCGTACGTCCGTGTGTGTAGCACTAATATATGAATAACACTTTCAACGATATACAAAGATATAAATTATGAGCAACGTAATCAAAAAAACATCTTCGGAATGCCCACCCAAGCAACACGAAGCAACCCGTGCAACTGCAATATCTCTCCAGGACGTCTCGAAGATGGCAGCGAAGGGACGCCTCATTGCGCTCGCTGTGTAAGGATGGCACTGGCGACTAGGGACGCAGGACACCCTCCCTCCTCCCCAGCACCTCCCCTTCCCCTCCGCCCTTCCCTTCTCGAATCCTTTTCACTCTAGCTTCCACCTCCCTCTTCCTTTTCACTCTATCTTCCACCTCCCTCTTCCGGTTTCTTCTTCCTCTGTCATTCATTCTTGCTATCTTTCGCCCTCTCCTCCTCCCTTGTTTTCCCCACTTTTAGGCCTATCTGCTCCCCATCCCCCTCTCCCTATTCTTCCCTACCATCGATTTTCAACATCTTTCACCCTTTTTCAATTCCCTCCTCTTTCTCCTTCTCTTTTTCTTCCATTTCCCTTCCCTTCCTCTTTCCCCCCATCTTCTTCGTCCCCTATGACCCCTTTCCTCCCCCCCTCCCCTCTGCCCCTGACACTTAGAGTGAGCTGTGGCAAGGGAAGTGACGTGAGCCGGACATAAATAATGCTCTACTGATGACACAGTTAAAACCAAAAGTGTCGCGGTAGTTTCGGAAATGAGACAACAAATTATTTCCAAAGAAAAATATAAATGAAATATATAATCATTTTGGGAAAAAGTGAAAAAAACAAGAGAAGGAGAGATGGTTTCTGAAGTAAAATGATGATGAAGAAGAAAATAATTACAATAACAATAATAATATTACTATCATTATCATTATGACTATTATAATTATAATTATGACTATCATTATCATTATGACTATCATCATTATCATTATGACTATCATCATTATCATTATGACTATCATCATCATTATCATTATCACAATCATCATCATTATTATCATCACCTACATAACAATAAGAACAACAACAATAATGATGATATAAAAACGATAACAGTTTCCACACAGACCCACTGGCCGAACCGACCTTGGAAGTGTGGGAAGAAGAGGCCGGTTGGGGGAGGGGGGAGGAGTAGGGGGAGTAGGGGAGTAGAGGAGTAGGAGGAGGGGAGTAGGAGGGAGGAGGGAGTAGGAGGGAGGAGGGGAGGGAGGAGGAGGGAGGTGGGGGGAGGAGGGCGGTTGGGGGTGGAAAGGGGGAGAGAGGGAGGTGGGGAGAGGAAGAGAGAGAGGAGAGGGCGATTGGGGGTGGAAAGCGGGAGGAAGGAGGAGGAGGGGGGAGGGGGTGGGTATCAAGCTCTGTTATACATGTAACGACTCCAAGTGGATTAACTGTTAAGGAAGTTAAGGAAGTTCCGTAATCAGAGTTGTCCGAAGTGGTAGAAGTTCCGTTTAATGAATGGGTGTAAATCGGGGGTCTTAATGAGACGGGGGGGGGGGGGTGAGAGGAGGAGGAGAGGGGGCAAAAGAAAGAAAAAGAAAACGAATAAGAAGAGAAAGAGAAGGAACAGGAAGAGGAAGAAGAGGAAAAGGAGAGAGAGGGGAGGGAAGGGGAGTAGAGGAATAGATAGGCGTATTGATAGACAAGACAAACGCAGGTAGACAGCGTGACGGTCCCTCCTCCGGTCGACAATCTAATGAGGCCCAAATATAATGGACGCTTTCCCGGCCTCAGGCTCTCTCTCTCTCTCTCTCTCTCTCTCTCCTTTTCTCCTCCCATTCTCCTACTCCCCTCCCTCTCCTCCCTCTATCTTTCCTTCCCTTTCCTAACCACCATCCTCCCTCTCTCCCCTCTCTCCTCCTCCCTATTCCCCTCCCTCCCCTCCTTTCTTCTCTTCCACCCTCTCTCCCTCGTTCCCTCCATCCCCTCCCTCCCCCTCTCCTTTCTTCTTTTCCCTTCCATCCTTTCCCACCACCATCCCCCTCCCTCCCTCCCTCTCCCACCCTCCCTCTCCCTCCTCCTCCCTACCCTTCTCCCCCCATCCCCTCCCTACCCCCTCTCCTTTCTTCTTTTCCACGCACCCATCTCCATCCTTTCTCAACCCCACGAGTCCTCCCCCTCCCACGCACCCACCTCCCACACTCCCTCCATCCTTTTCCACACCCTCCCTGACCCTCCCTCTCCCAATCTCCTCCCTCTCCTTTCTTCTCTTCCACCCTCCCTCCCTCCCTCTCCCAACCCTCCCCCCTCGCTCAGTGCCACTCCACCTCGCCATCACAGGAAGCGCCGAGTGCCTGAGTGCCATCTCGAGAGCGACTCGGGCGGCCATGTGCGTGATGTTCCAAAAATATAATCAGAAACAATACCATCAAGAGGGCAGGCATCGACTTGGCTTCGTTATAAAAAGAAAAAAAATCAGAAAAAAGATCATGTATTTTATTATCATTTTGTATTTGTAGTATCTATAATCTGCCTAATATTGCAAAAAGAAAAAAAAAATCATGTATATTTTATTATAATTTTGTATTTGTAGTATCTATAATATGCCCAATATTGTGTGATGTCGTGTATATCAAATTGTTATATCGCATTTGTAATATCTATAATGTGTTTAATATTGTGTGAATATTTATTGCATGTACAAAAAAGCGGAAAGGAAATTATAAAAGAATAATGAGGAATGGGTATCAGGAGGTGAGGGAGGATAAATATAATGATAATGAAAATAATGAATATGAATGATTGTGGTGGTGTTGATGATGATGATGATGATGATGATGATGATGATGATGATGATGATGATGATGATAATGATAATAACAACAAAACAATAATGATAAGGAATAATAATAATAAAAATAATAATAATAAAATAAAAATAATAACAACAAAAAATAATAACAATAATAATAATAATGAGAGTAATAATAATGATAATAATAAATAATAATAATAATAATAATAATAATAATAATAATTATAATACAAAACAGAAATAACAACAAAAGAACAGCAATAACAACCACAAAACAACAAAACACCAGCATACCCCCCCCCCCCAGCGCCAAACCCCGGCCGCCCTCCGCCACGGAAGGCCTTCCCAGGAGGCGGGATCCCCAGCATGACTCGCCGCCGCCGGAGTCCAAGCGGGCGCGAGAATTCTAGTCACGCAGGCCGAGTGCGGGCCGCAGGCTCGCCTCTGAGAGAGAGAGAGAGAGAGAAGAGAGAGAGAGAGAGAGAGAGAGAGAGAGAGAGAGAGAGAGAGAGAGAGAGAGAGAGAGAGAGAGAGAGAGAGAGAGTAAAGAGTGAGATCGAAACTGAAAAATACGAGCAGAGAGAGTGAGTGAAAGCAACACTGAGCATGTTGTGAATGAGAGTGAGAGGGATAGCGAGTAAGAGTAGTGAATGAGAGTGAGATAGTGAGTAAGAGCAGAGAGTGAGAGTGGAGGCGACAGCGAGAAAGAGTCCTCGAAAGAGTGACTCGTCCACGTTGAAACGGGGGATCGCGTGTCATAGTAGCCCCCCCTCCGATTCCCCATCCCACTCATACCCTACTCCAGACCCCCCCTCACCCCTCCTGCCCTAACCCTCCAGCCCCTCCCTCCCCGCCCTCCACACTGACCTTCCTCTATCTCCCTGCCTCTCCCCTCTCATCCTCTCTCCCTCTCCCCTTCTCCCCCTCCATAACCTCCTACCGATCACCCTCTTCCCCTCCTCTCCCAACCCCCTCCCTCTTCTCCACCCTCCTCACCCCTCCTCCTTACCCCCCCCCTCTTCCCATTCCTTACCTAACGCCTATCATCCATTCCCCTTGCCCCTCCCCCCTTCCCCCATACCCTCTACCCTCCTTTTCTCCCTTCATCATTCTTAACCCCCCCCCCCCCCCGTTTCTGAAGGAGTTGTACACGCATACCTTGTTATTGCTGTCGTTTCTATCCTCGTAATTCTCTCCCTCTCTCGCTCTTCCCCTTTTCTTTCTTTTTACTCTTGCTTTTTCACTTACTTTCTTTCCCTCTCTCTCCCCTCCTTCCCTCTCTCCCTCTTTCTCCCTTTCTTTCTTTCTTTTCCTCTCTCCCTCTCTCGCTCCTTCCGCCTTCCTTTTTATCTTCCTCACTTTCTTATTTCCCTCTCCCTCCCTCCCTCACTCCCCCCCCTCTATCTCTACTCGATCCATTCATTATTCTAAAACGCCAGGTGTATATCATACGCGAAAAAACACCTTTATTTCATCTTGTCCGAAGAGTAATAATGACATTTGCTGAAGCGGAATAAATTAAGAACGTGGAAATAAGAAAAAAAGGAAAAAAAAGAAAAAAGAAGATAAGAAAAAAAATATATATGTTGTGAATTGCGTGTCATCTAATGGCTAATTGCAGGACGCTTTGACGTGTTGTCCAGCGAGAGAGGGAGAGGGAGGGGCGAGGAGGGGAGAGGACGGGCGGGGAGGAGGGGCGGGGAAGGGCGGGGAAGGGCGAGGTGGGCGTTGGAAGGGGAGGGGGGAGAGGGAGAAGGGGAGAGGCGGGAAGGTGAGGGGGCGTGGGAGGGTGGAGAGGAGGGGGGAGGGGGGATTACTGCAACGGGGTGGGTGAGACTTATTACTCAAAATACGCACTTGTACGAGTGTGGACACACCCATCCATAAAAACGCACTTACATAAATATACCCAGTTACAGTTACATGAGTAGGCTATCTCTCTACCTATGCGCACGTGTGTGTATGTATACGAGTATGTGTGTGCGCGTTTGAGTGAGTGTATGTGGATGTGTGCATATACGTGTACGCTGCGTTGCGCATGCGTGTGTGCGCGTTTACGTGAGTGTAGGCTGTGGGTGCGTATGCGTGTGAGCGTCTGTGGATGGGTGCGTGTGTGTGCGCTGCGTTAGCGTATAAATGTGAGCGATCCCGCAAACACGAACCCAAAACGAGATCACAAACAGTTTCCGAAAAAGAAGACTCCCTCTCCTAAATCAACATAATACATTCTGCATCACGTGACCTCCTAAACTAGTATGCAAATGAAGTCTCGCACCTTGATACGCCGGGACAAAGAACAGCACGCGATCCTCACCGAAAACATGCCTCGTTATCTTGCAGGGAAGTCTTATCAGATCGACTCTTCCAATCATTATGATGTACCTTGAAGGGAGGGAGGGGAGGGAGGGTAGGAGTGAGGGAGGGAGAAGGAGAGGGAGAGAGGGGAGAAGGAGAGAGGGGAGGGAGGGAGGGAGAGAGGGGAGAGGGAGGGAGGAGGGAGGGAGGGGAGGAGGGAGGGAGGGAGGGAGGGAGGGAGGGAGGGAGAGAGAGAGGGAGAGAGGGAGAGAGGGAGAGAGGGAGAGAGAGAGAGAGAGAGAGAGAGGAGAGAGAGAGAGAGAGAGAGAGAGAGAGAGAGAGAGAGAGAGAGAGAGAGAGAGAGAGAGAGAGAGAGAGAGAGAGAGAGAAACCGAGATACCGAGACCCAGCGTGAAACAGCGGGGGAAACTACAGCAAATTGGAGGCGTAAAGCGCGTTTAGCAGTTTACGACAGGCGTCCCCGCATATAATGGAACAATCTACGCCGATGGAACAACGTAATCTCATGAACTGCGGCGCAAATTGACAAGAAAACCGCATCAGCTGGGGCAGGAGGTGCGCGCCGCGTCCCACCCGTCAGGAGATGCGGGTTCCTCCGTTGCCTGGCCGAGGTAGACAGGCATACGGGCGGAATCCATACGGTATACAGAGCGTGTGGGGACATACGGGCTTAATCCATACAAGTACGATATAAAAAATAATATACGGGCTGAATTCAAGCACAAACACATCGGATACAACTCATCCGTTGGTATGTGTAGAGTGAGTCATAAAAAAATAATGTAAACACACACACGTAAGTACAAACGCATCGTCAAAGAACGGTATATATTCAATAAAGAAAAAGAATGGTTCGGAGAAAATAAAGGACTCGTCTTCAAGTGCACTAGTGATAATTTTCAGAGAGCTTTTCTCTAGTAACCACATAAAATGCAAAAAGGCGCCCGCACACACACACACACGCACGCACACACGCACGCACACACATACACAATGGACCTCACAAGGCAGCGGAAGTATTTGACCCACACAGAAACCCACAAGGACACCACAGCAACGCTAAATAAGGAGAAGTTACATCCATGGAAACCTCACAGGAACCTTTTCCCACCCAACCCCCCCTCCCTCCGTGGCAAGGAAGCCCATACAAACTTACGCAAAGCCTCTATTTATTCTGTTCTTCTCCTCTTTCTTCCCTTTCTTATTAGCTTTCTTTATCTGTCTAATTCCATTATTTCGCTTTGTGCTTCCTTCCTTTCCCTCTATTTCTTCTTATTCCTATTTTCCTCTTCATTATCATTCTCCTTCGTCTCCTCCTCCTCCTAATTCATCTTCTCCTTCATTAGCTTTTTATGTTACTTTCATCCTCATTGTATTTTGTTTAATTTTGCGTTTGTTTCCCTCTTCCCTCTACCAGTCTCGATAAGCAACCTTCTCTACATTCTTCAATGTATCTTTTATGTTTATCTTTTCCTTTTTGTCTTAATTCAGTCGCTATATTTGTCGCTTTTCCTTTTATTTCCTCTTTTATTTCTGTTTATTCTGCCTCCCTCTCTTTTCTCTCGTTATTGTATCTTACTTCGTTTCCCTCTTCCCTCTACCGGTCCTGGGAAGCAACCTATATCTTTGTTCTAAAATAAGATTAACGCTTTTTTTCTTTCTTTCCTGCTTTATTTCAGTCGGTATTTGTGTTGTTTTTCATTTTCTTTCCCTTTTTATTTCAGTTTTCCTTTTCTTTATTCTTTTATTTCAGTTTCCGTTCGTTTACTCTTTTATTTCAGTTTTCCTTTTCATAATTATTTTTATATTTCAGTTTCTTCTTCCTCTCTCTCTTTTCTCCATGCAATCTTTTTATATGTGCTTTTTCGGACTTGGTTTTGTCAATATTATCGTTTTGTTTTGTCTTCGTGAACCCCCTCCTCCTCCTCCTCCTCCTCCTCCTCCTCCTCCTCTCTCCTCTCCTCCTCCTCCTCCTCCTCCTCCTCCTCTCCCTCCTCCTTCCTCCTCCTCCTCCTCCTTCCTTCCCTCCCCCGCCCTACCGAGCTAATCCACACACATGCAGATAACCCACATCATCTCCAAGGTAGTCTATACAAAAATACATTTCCATATCACCTTTCTGATTAAATTCTGCCAATACTTTCGCTTCCATCTTGTCTCTCTTCACCTCCTACCTCCTTACCCTCGTCCCCCCCCACCACCTCACAATGTAACATACTTAGCCTCATATGCAGTCCACATGAAGCTATATCTTCATATTACCTTTCCGACTAGATTTCACCAACATTTTCGCTTCTTTCTCGCTTCTCTTCTCCTGCCGCTTACCTCCTACCTCCTTCCCTCCCCCTTCCTCCCCCCTAGCAAGGTAACCACATGGTCTCGAAAGGGTGTTAGGGCAAAGGGCCCGCATCCGATTCAACCAAGAGACAGACAGACAGAGAGGGGAGGGAGAGGGAGAGGGAGAGGGAGAGGGAGAGGGAGAGGGAGAGGGAGAGGGAGAGGGAGAGGGAGAGAGAGGGAGAGAGAGGGAGAGAGAGGGAGAGAGAGAGAGAGGAGAGAGAGAGAGAGAGAGAGAGAGAGAGAGAGAGAGAGAGAGAGAGAGAGAGAGAGAGAGAGAGAGAGAGAGAGAGAGAGAGAGACTGAGAGAGAGAGAGAGACTGAGAGAGAGGAGAGAGAGAGAGAGAGAGAGAGAGAGAGAGAGAGAGAGAGAGAGAGAGAGAGAGAGAGAGAGAGAGAGAGAGAGAGAGAGAGAGAGAGAGAGAGAGAGAGAGAGAGAGAGAGAGAGAGAGAGAGAGAGAGAGAGAGAGAGAGAGAGAGAGAGAGAGAGAGAGAGAGAGAGAGAGAGAGAGAGAGAGAGAGAGAGAGAGAGAGAGAGAGAGAGCCTGCTCTTCCTCTGCCTCAAAAATAATCTCCCGACCTTGGATGCAGCTCCGTAACGAGCGCGCTATCGAATCAAAATCACGGGTGGAAAAAAGAGAAAGGAACGTCACACGGCGATTACGCGGAAATGAAGAGGAAGGGAAATGATAACAAAAAAACATATCTGACGGCAGAGGCTAGCAATAAATAAATAAATAAATATATATACTTATAATAAATAAAATATATAAAATAAATGAAATATGTGTGTGTATGTATATATATATATATATATATTATATATATATATATATATATATATATACTACAAATACCATGAAATAACATTACGCACAAGTGAACAAGCAAAAAGCCGACTTTGACTACCCTGAAAGACACCTCCAAGAACCGAATGTCAAAATCTATCAAACAACAATAACAAACAACAACAAAACAATAAGGAACGAAGCGTAAATAAGAGATTGAATCTCGGAATCTTAAAGCAAGCACCCACAATACACCAAGACGAGAGAGAGGGGATATATATATAATATATATATATATATATATATATATATATATATATATATATATATTATATATATATATATATATAGAGAGAGAGAGAGAGAGAGAGAGAGAGAGAGAGAGAGAGAAGAGAGAGAGAGAGAGAGAGAGAGAGAGAGAGAGAGAGAGAGAGAGAGAGAGAGAGAGAGAGAGAGAGAGGCAAGTGAGGGAAAGTGCGGAAACAACAGGGAGCAGGGCGTATGTATCTATGGGAAAAGGAGGGGAGGGGAGGGGCGGGGGTAACAGGGCCCCCAGTAACCGGTGGGCTAATACCGACGGCGGCGTGTAATTGGGTTACTCGGTAAATTGGTTCCCCTGGCACCGCGGGATGAGGCCGAGTCACGGAAATACAGGGTTACTGAATGACGCACTTACACCGTGCTCGCCTTGCAGTTAACAGACGCTTCCCCTTACCCATTACCCTTACCCTTACCCATTTATCTTACGTATTACTCCTTACCCTTACCCATTACCCTTTACCCTTGCCCTTACCCATTCCTCTTACTTATTACTCCTTCTCCTTCCCCTTCCCCTTTACCCCTTCCTCTTACGTATTACCCCTTCCCCTTCCCCTTACCCATTACCCCTACCCCTTCCCCAACGAACTCTACCCTCTTCCTTCCCTTACGATCTCCACTCTTTCCACTTTTCCCACCCTATTTACCCATTCCCTCTCCCCTCCCTTCCCTTACGACCTACCCCCTTTCTCCTTTACCCTCCCCTTACCTATCCCTTCCTCTTCCCCTCCCCAGTGGGAATTCTACCCCTTCCCCTTCTTCTAATGAGTCCCGCCTTTCCAATAACAGGAATGGCATGAGGAAGAAAACAAGGAATGAGAGAGGAAGGGAAGGAGGAAGGGAGGGAGGGAGGGAAGAGAGGAAGGAAGGAGGAAGGAAGGAAGATAGAAGAAGGAGGGAAGATAGAAGGAAGGAGGGAAGATAGAAGGAGGGAAGGGAAGGAAGGAGGGAAGATAGAAGGAAGGAAGGGAAGGAAGGAGGGAAGATAGAAGGAAGGAGGGAAGATAGAAGGAGGGAAGGATAGAAGAAGGAAGGAAAGGGGAGTGCAAAGGAGATAGAGGAAAGAGAAAAAAAATATTCGTAAAAAGAAGCAAGCAAACGAAGAAAACAAGAAAAGAACACAAGCAAAAACTGAGGAGAAACACACATAACAAGAAACGAGAGAGAGAAACACAAACAAGAGAGAAAGAGAGAAGAAACACACACTAACAGACGCAGAGACGAAACACACATACAGAACCTGAGAGAAACTCGTACACCGAAACAGGGAACAGACACACGCAGACAGAAAGAACACACAGCAAGAAGAAGAAACGAAAATACCACCACAAACAAACAAACAAAAAACACAGGCAAACACACAGCGAAGCATAATAAACCAAACAAAATAAAAAACAAAAACAAATCGACAAACAAACAAACGAAGAACGACAGCTGATCCACATGTCATGAGTGAAGCCGAAAAGAGTGCAGGGTGACAGGAGCGGGCCATGAACAGGCTGAAACAGGATACAGCTGGCGAGTAAGGGTATCATTTGTAAAGGGTGAAGGGAGAGTGAGGGGAGGGCGAAGGGAGGGTAAAGGGAGGGTGAGGAAGGGTGAAGTGGAAGGGGTGAAGGGGTGAAGGGAGGGTGACGGGGGTGAGGGAG
>NW_020871277.1:80000-87500 GCF_003789085.1 Penaeus vannamei
TCACTCAATTTCTTCTTCTCTATCCCTTAGCATCTACCCTCCTCCCCCCCATCTCTCTCAACAACCACCCTTCCTTACCCTTTCCTCCGACCCCCTTTCCTTCAATCCAATCCCTTCCCTTTCCTTTCCTCCCCCTCATTCCAACCTCCTACCTCCACCCTTCTCCCTTTACATACCTTTCCTCCCTTCCTTCCCTTCTCCTCCTCCCTTTCTCTTCCTATCACTTTCCCCTCACTGCTCTCCACTATTTTCCTTCCCTCCTTCTCCCACCCCTATCTTTCCCTTCCTCCCTCTCCAGACCCTATCCAACCTCCTTCCCCTCCCTCCTTCCTTCCCTCCCCTTCTTCCCCTCCCCTCCCCCTCTCCCCATCCCTCTCGCGAACAGAAACGGCTTCCCTTCCACAAAGGAGGATCGATGCCCCCCCCCCCATACGCGAGTTCGGTTGAAGGACTTCCCGGGCCGCGCGTGACGAGGGGGAGGGGGAAGGGGAGGGGGGAGGGGGATTAAGGAGGAGGGAAGGGAGGGAAGGGGATTAAGGAGGAAGGGAAGGGAGGGAAGGGGAAAAGGGAGGATGGAAGGGGGATCAGTGGAGGGAAGAAGGGAAGCAAGGGGGATTAAAAGAGGGGGGAGGACAGAAGGGAAGAAAAGGAGGAAAGAAACGTAGGGTGATGAAGGAGGGGAAGGAATAGAGGATAGAAGAAGAGATGGAAGGAGAGAGAGAGAGAGAGAGAGGAGAGAGAGAGAGAGAGAGAGAGAGAGAGAGAGAGAGAGAGAGAGAGAGAGAGAGAGAGAGGAGAGAGAGGAGAGGAGAAGAGTTGAGAAAGAGAGAGAGAGAAGAGAAGTGAAAAGGAGAGAGGGAGGAGGAGTGAGAGAGAGAGGAGAGTGTGTACAGAGAGAGATGGAGAGAGAGAAGAGAGAAGAAGAGAGAGAGAGAGAGAGAGAAGAGAGAAGGAGAGAGAGAGAGAGAGAGGAGACGAGAGAGAGGTGAAAGAGAGAGGAGAGAGTGAAAAGAGAGAGAGAGAAGAAGTGAAGAGAGACGAGATGAGAGAGTGAAAAAGAGAAGAGAGAGAGAGTGAAGAGGAGAGATGAGAGAGAGTGAAAGAGGAGCAGTGAGAGTGTCAGTAATCGACGACGAGAGAGAGAGAGAGAGAATGAAAGAGGAGAGAAGAGAGAGATGAGTGGACGAGAGGAGGAAGAGAAGGAGGAGAGAGGAGAGAGAGAGTGAAAGAGTAGAGTGAGAGTGAACGAAAGAGAGTGTTGTGACAACGAGAGAGAGAGAGAGAGAGAGAGAGAGGAGAGAGAGAGAGAGAGAGAGAGAGAGAGAGAGAGAGAGAGAAGGACGAGAGAAGAGAGGGAAGAGAGAGTGAAAAGAGAGAGAGAGAGTGTGTAGAAGGGGAGAGGCAAAGAGAAGGAGAGTGTGTGAGGGAAGAGGAGAGAGTGTGTGGTGTGAGAGAGGAGAGAGAGAGGAGAGAGAGAGAGAGAAGGAGATGAGAGAGAGAAGAGGAGAGGAGAGGAGGGAGAGAGAGAGAGAGAAAGGAGGAGAGAGAGAGTGAGGAGAGAGAGAGAGAGAGAGAGAGTGAGGAGTAGTTGAGAGAGAGAAGAGAGAGAGAGTTGTGAGAGAGAGAGGCAGAGAGAGAGAGAGAGAGAGAGAGAAGGAGGCATGAAAGAAGTAATGAGGAGAGAAGAGAGAGAGGAGGAGAGAAGAGAGATAGAGCCGAGGATCGAGAAGNGGGAAGAGGAGAGAGACGAGAGGAGAGAAGGACGAGAAATGGATGACCGAGGATAGGAAGAGACATAATGAGAGAGAGAGAGGAGAGACTGAGGAGGAGGATGAGAGAGCATGAGAGAGAGCAGAAAGAGCGAGAGATGAGAGAAGAGCGAGACAGCGAGAGACAAGACCGACAGGACAAGTACCCTGCAGGGCAAAAGCAGGCGAGCAGGCAGGAAGGGCGGCGCCTCACCGAGGGTCAAGGGGCGTCTGCTTAAAGGAGACATAAACACTGACGGGGCAGGGGCCAGGGGGAGGGGGGAGGGCGGGAGGGCGTGCCATGACACACCGAGTCCCCCAGGCGGATCGCGAGGGCGGGCTACATTCCCCATTACACGTACACATGCACCCATACACAAAAACAAGAATACAAAACTACAGACAATTATATATACACACACACACACCACACACACACACACACACACACACACACACACACACACACACACACACACACACACACACACTCACACACACACTCACTCACTCACTCACTCACTCTCTCTCTCTCTCTCGCAAACACACGCACACAAACAAACACAAACACACACAGGCCTACATACGCACATTCCGCCTGTACCCCCCCCCCCCCACCACTTCTCTACACGCGCGCGCACACCCACCTACGCTACGCCTAATTCCCCGAGGCCACCGTTTCCCGCGCCCTGCACATGCCCGGCTTTAAGGGACCGATCCAGGAAGCGGAGAGACCGAAGGCGTGGCCGAAGTGGCTGCCGCGGGAAGGCACACACACGGCCTGGCTTCCGTTGCGCTGCTGGGCCGTGGGTATGTCTGCTTGCTGTTTTCTGGCTGCTTGCTGCTGCTTCTGTGGCTATCTGCTTTCTCGCTCCTGGCTGTTTTTGCTTCTGCTTCGTGGCTGTTTCTGCTTCTGATCTGGTTTATATTTCTGTCTCTTGGCTGTTTCTGCTTCTGCTCTGGTTGATCTGCTTCTGCTCTGGTCTTGGCTGTTTCTGCTTCTGATCTGGTTATATTAATTTCTTTGGCTGTTTCTGCTTCTGCTATATTCTTTCTGCTTCTGTCTGGTTTATATTTTGTTCTGGCTGTTTCTGGCTTTGCTGTTGTTTCTTGGCTGTTTCTGCTTCTGTGGTTATATTTCTGTTTCTTGCTGTTCTGCTTCTGCTCTCTGGTTATATTTCTGTTCTCTGGCTGTTTCTGCTTCTGCTCTGGTTTATATTTCTGCTGCTTGGCTGTTTCTGCTTCTGCTTTGGTTGTAATATTTGTTTCTTGTTTTTTGGTTTATATTTCTGCTTCTTGTTGTTGTTTCTGCTAGTTCTTGGTTTGTTTTTGTTATGTAAATTCTTTTATTTTTTTTTTTTATTTTTTTTTTTTTTGGGGGGGTAATATTTCTTGCTTCTGTTTGGTCTGTTTGTCCGTCTCTTCTGTACCCCTTTCATTTTTTTTCTTTCCTTCTTTCGTCTTCTCTTTCTTTCTCCTTCTCCCCTTTCTTTTATTCAATCCTCTATCCCCTCCCTTCTCCCTCTTTCTTTCTTTCCCCCTCTCCGTCTCCTTCTCTTCTTCCCACTTCTCCCTCTCTTTCTCTTCTTCTCCTTCTCCCTCTCCTTCTCGTCTTCCCCCTCTCCGTCTCCTCTTCTCCCCCTTCTCCCTCTCCTCTTCTCCCCCTTCTCCCTCTCTTTCTCTTCTCCCCCTTCTCCCTCTCTTTCTCTTCTCCCCTTCTCCCTCTCCTCTCGTCTCCCCCTCTCCTCTTCTTATCTTCTTCCCCCTTCTCTCCTCTCCTTCTATTCTCCCCTCTTATCTTCTTCCATTCTCCCTCTCCCTCTTCTTTCCTCCCTCTCTTTCTTCCCCCTTCTCCCTCTCCTTTCTCTCTCCCCCTCTCCCCTTCTATCTTATTCCCCTTCTCCCTCTCTTTCTCCTTCCCCTTCTCCTTCCTTCTCGTCTTTCCCCCTCTCCCTCTTCTTATCTCTTCCCTTCTCCCTCTCTTTTCTTTTCCCCTTCTCCCTCTCCTTATCTTCTCCCCCTTCTCCCTCTCTTTCTCTTCTTCCCCTTCTCCCTCTCCTTCTCTTCTTCCCCTTCTCCCTCTCTTTCTCTTCTTCTCTCCCTCTCCTCTCTTCTTCCCTCTCCTCTCCTCTCTTCTTCCCATTCTCCCTCTCCTTCTCTTCTTCCCATTCTCCCTCTCCTTCTCTTTTTCCCATTCTCCCTCTCCTTCTCTTCTTCCCATTCTCCCTCTCCTTCTTCCCATTCTCCCTCTCCTTCTCTTCTTCCATTTCCCTCTCCTTCTCTTTTCCCATTCTCCCTCTCCTTCTCTTCTTCCCATTTCCCTCTCCTTCTCTTTCCCTCCCCTCTCTTCTCTTCTTCCCCCTCTCCCTCTTCTTTTTCTTCCCCCCTTCTTCCCTCTCCTTTCTCGCCATCCCCTTCTCCCTCATCTCTATCTTCTCCCCCTTCTCCCTCTCCTTATCTTCCCCCCCTTCTCCCTCTCCTTCTCGTCTTCCCCTTCTTCCCCAGTCCGCTCTTGTTGCTGCCGCCATCATACTTTAAGCGAGACAAAATAACCGTGTTCTCAATATGTACCTGCTCCGCCATCTTTAATTCGCGCGCCATCTTTAATTCGCGCGCAAATACCTGGGTCTTCTATTATGTATTCCCTTGTTCACTTCCTCTCCTCCTCTTCCCCTCTCCTTTTCTCTCTTCTCTCTCCCTCTCCTCACTCTTTCCCCTCTCATCTCTCTCCTCTCCTCACTCTTCCTCTACTTTTCTTTTCTCTCCTCACTCTTTCCCCTGTCCTCCTCATTTCCCCTCTCCTTTTCTCTTCTCTTCTCTCTCCCTCTTCTCTTCTCTTCTCTTACATCTCCCCCCTGTCCTCTCTCTCTCCCCCTTTTTCTTTCTCTTTCTCCACCTCTCGTTTCTTCCTCCTTTTTTCCATCCCCATACTCTCTTCCGTTCCTTCATTCTCGTCTCTCCAACCCTCCCCCCTCCCTTCTCTGTCTCCCCCCCCCCCACAGCTAGCTCTTACCCAGTGACTTTCGTTGTTTCTCTCTCTCTCTCTCTCTCTTCTCTCTCTCTCTCTCTCTCTCTCTCTCTCTCTCTCTCTCTCTCTCTCTCTCTCTCTCCTCTCTCTCTCTCTCTCTCTCTCGGTCACGAATATCTTTATCTGTCTTTGTTCCAGAGGTTGCCTGGCTGTTTTGTCAATCTGTAAAGCCTGTCTGTAAGTCAATCCTGTCTGTCTGTCTGTCTATCTGTTGTCTGTATCTCTCACCTTTTTCTTGCCCGAACTCACTTAACTACTCTTATTACGGAAAAAGAAAAATAGAGCCATTCTTGTATCCATTCTTGCTGTTCACTCCATTGCCTCCTTCGCTCTCCCGTTCCTCCCTCTCTCTCTCTCTTGCCTTCCTTCTACTTTTCGTCTTTGTTTTTATTTTTTTCTTCTTCCCGATGATACCGACTTCAAAATATACTAACGAAACATTCCTCTTCCTTCCCTTTCTCTCTCTCTCTCTCTCTCTCTCTCGTTCCCCCACACTCCTAAACGCTCTCAATCTATTCCTCTCTCTAACCCTTCGACCCCTTCCCCTTGCCTTCCCCCTCTCCCATTCCCACTCTTTTATTCTCGCGCTCTCTCTCTCTCTTTCTCCCACGCTCTCTCTCTCTCTTTCTTCCCCACGCTTCTCTCTCTCTCTCTTTCCCCCACGCTCTCTCTCTCCTCTCTCTTCTTCTCCCACGCAATCTCTCTCTCTCTTCCTGTCTCTTCTCCCCTTTCTCTCCTTGTGTCTATTCCTCTTCCCAGGTTGTTAAGTTTGATGAATAAAAGCCCTGTTTTGTATCGATTGCCCCCCCCCCTCCCCCTCTCACTCGCTACGGCTCTAACCCCATTTTCTTTTTATTTCTCTTCCTCTTCTTTGCTTCTGCCATTCCTTTTCCGTTTTCTTTCTTCCTATTTATTCTATGCTTATTCTCACTATTCTTTTTCAAATTCGCATTTTGAGAGGGGGGAAGGAGGGAAGGAGGAAGGATGGATGGTTAGAGGGTGAGGGAGAGGAGAGGAGAGGAGAGGAGAGAGGGAGAGGGAGAGGGAGAGAAGAGAAGAGAGAGAGAGAGAGAGAGAGAGAGAGAGAGAGAGAAGAGAGAGAGAGAGGAGAGAGAGCGAGAGAGAGAGACGAGAGAGGGAAGAGAGGGAGGCGAGGTGAGACGAGAGGAGGGGGAGGGAGAGGGAGGGAGAGGGAGAGGGATTAGGAGAGAGAGAAAGAGAGAGAAGAGAGAGGATTAAAGAGAGAGAAAGAGACCGAGAGAAGAAGAGAAGAAGAAAGAAGAAGAGAGGAAGATGTTGAGAAGAGAGAAGAGAAGGGAGAGGAGGAGGAGAGAGGGGAGGGGGAGGGAGGGAGAAGGGAGAGGAGAGGGAGAGGAGAGGGAGGAGAAGAGAGAAGAAGACGGAGAGAGAGAGAGAGCGAGAGAAGAGAGAGAGAGAGAGACAGAGAGAAGAGAGAGAGNAGAGGAGGAAAGAGAGAAGAGAGGACTAAGAGGGAGAAAGAGAGGAAGAGAGTGTGACACAGGAGGAGGAGAGAGAGGAAGGAGCAGCAGAAGGATGAGAATAGAGAGAAAGAGAAGAGAGAGAGAGAGAGAAGAGAAGAAGAGAAAGAAGAGAGAAGAGAAGAGAGAAGGAGAAAGAGAAGAGAAGAGAAGAGAAGAGAAGAGAAGAGGAAGAGAAGAGAAGAGGAAGAAAGAGAAGAGAAGGAAAGAAAGACAGAGAAGAGAAGAGAAGAGAAGAGAAGAGAAGAGAAGAGAAGAGAAGAGAAGAGAGAGGAGGAGAGAGAGAGAAGAGAAGAGAAAGAGAGAGAAGAGAAGAGAAGAGAAGAAAAAGAAAGAAAAAAGAAAGGAGAGAGAAAATAAGGAGGCGTGAAAGGAAAGGAAGGAAGGATTGGGTTGCCCCCCCCCCTTCCCCACCTTCCAGCGTTGACAATAAGCGAGACTTGATGGGCGAGACTTGATGGGCGGAGTCAATACTGCAGCCACGGTATGGTCCCCCTTCGCACACCTGCGCCCGCCTCGGCTTTGTTTGTTGCTCTGTCTGCCGCCTCCCTCGGCCTCTCTCGCTCGCTCTTGGTTCTGGTCTTGCCTGGATTTCCTTTCTTCTTTCCCTTTCGCTCGCCCTCCTTCCCTCCTCTCACTCGCTCTCGCTCTGTCTTTCTGTTTCTCTCTCCCTCTCCTCCTCTCTTTCTCTCTCTCCCTCTTGGTTTCCATCCACTCTTGAGCTCTTTGTTTTTGTTGCGTCTTTTTTTCTGTCTCTCTCTCACTCTGTGGCCCTTTTAAATACTTGCTTTTATTTTTCCCTCTGTTTCTTCTTCTTCTTATGTCGCTGCCCGGCCTTTTCTACTCTCTTTGCCTTCATCCTTTCTTTTTCGTCTTCTTTCCATCTTTTTTTTTCCTCTTTGTCCCACTCTCTTCCTTTACATTCTTTCCTTCCCTTCTTTCTTCTTTCTCTCTCGTTCTCTTCGCAATATTTTTTTTTCTTTCTGTTTGTGTTATCATCATTTTTTTTTCTTTTGTTTCTCCATGTTTTCTATCTCATCTTTCTTTCCTTCCTTTCTGTTTCTGAGAATCTTTATTGACTTTTGTTGCATGCGCTTGTAAATTTGTAACCAATGATAAATACATCTTTGTGTCTGTTTGCACGATTTCAAGCACGCTGAGAGATGAGAAAGATAAATCAAAAGATAGACAGACAGACAGACAGACAGATGGAGAGATAAATAGA
>NW_020871277.1:93531-116031 GCF_003789085.1 Penaeus vannamei
TGAACATCTACAAATATGTGGATGACATGACACTTGCACTAGCACACCAACCAGGGCAAGGAAACGCCTTATTACAAGACGCCCTTAAAACAAGTGTCAGAGTGGGCTTCATCTAACAAACATGTCTGTCAACACCAAGAAATGCACAGAAACAAAATTTAATTTAACAAATTAGCGACAGTGGTAGTACTATGAAAATAGGCTAGGAACTCTTAACTCGGGCTAAGAGGTGAATCTATTGGAACAGTTATCAGTGACGATTTAAAGTGGTTCGCCAACACCGAGAAACTGATTTCAGTGTGGAAGAAAGTTCTTTATGCTAACCAAATTAAAAATCTTTCGGTGCATCCCAAGGCCTCCGCATATGAACGACTTTCCTTCGACCAGTCTGTGAATATGCAGCACCAGTCTGGCATTCGTCCATTAGCAACTTTGAAAAATAAAAATTGGAAAGACTTCAGAAAAGAGCATTACGTATCATATATCGGGTCAAACTACACCACATACACAGATGCACTAAAACCAACTGCAGATACCCTCTTTAGAAGACCGGAGAAAATCCCTAACAGAAAAATTCGCACACATCTTTACACACAACACATTATATGTACATATATATATATACACATATTGTATGTATATACATATACATATATATATAATATATATAATATATTATATAATATAATATATATATATGTATATATATATATGTATATATTTATATATATATATATAATATATAATATATATATATATATATATATATATATATATATATATATATATATATATTATATTATATATATATATATACACACATTTATATACATACATAAACTTATTACAAACGTACGATAAAAACACCACAAACAAACACCCTAATCAACTATGTCTCAACACAACACACACACACCACACACACCTCCTACTCGTTAACTTCCCTGAGGTGGACGATGTAAATGCATTCAAAACAAAAATGAGTCATTCATATTGTGTCAGCTTCTCTGTTTCTCTTAAAGGCAAAGCACTTGTAGCTGATGAATTTCTGGTCAGATTCCTTCACCAGCCCCGTGAGTCTTTTTAAATAGAAACTATTACAAAACCTCGCAACCCGAGCGGGATGTTTGACCAAAATGACTCGTCAACAAGTGCGCCAGCTAACGCAAGACCCCGCAGAACACTTCCCAGCATTTACCTTGCAAATGCATGCTGCCTTATAAAGTGGACGAACTTGACGTCATAATGAAACAAAATACTATCGATATTGCAGTAATCACAAACACGTGGTTCAAAGACGATACATTAAACATCGGATCCATACAGGGGTGCCACTTATTTAACAAAATTCGTCAGGCAGAGAAGGTGGTGGTGTTGGTATCTACATCAAAGATACTATCCCCTGCAACACCATAAAATCCATCTGTCCTCCAAGTGACGACCTTGAAACATTATGGCTCCCTGTTAGACCCACATGGCTGCCTTGCGAAATCAGTGTGCTGGTAATCTGCGGGATATATTTCCCCCAAGGGCACCTACCGAAGAAAGCCTCAGAGAACACATAATAGAAAATGTGTTCATCCTCCAAGCAAAGTACGGAAATCCCTTTCTTGTAATTCTTGGCGACCTGAACACTTTTTCTGATTATGAAATCACCTCTGTACTGAATTTTCAGCAGGTTGTGTCATTCGCCACGCGTGGGAAAAATACATTGGACAAAATCATAACAAATAAAGAGCACCTTTATGAAAGTCTAACTTCCCTGCCCCCTTTAGGCAATAGTGATCATTCTCGGGTCAAACTACACCACATACACATATGCACTAAACCAACTGCAAATACCCTCTTTAGAAAACCGGAGAAAATCCCTAACAGAAAAATTCGCACACATCTACGAGACATCAACACCTGCTTCCCGATTTGCGCCAATCAAGCAGACAGCTTCGTGAGGATGTTAACAATAAATTATGTGAGCCAAAGTGTCATACATCCAGATATTATATGTCTACTATTCCCTATTGTATTAGACACAAATGATAACTTTGTAAAGTAATAATTTTACCCTTGTAACTAAAACTTTACTTAATAAACTCTTTATTATTATTATTATTATTATTATTATATTACACACACCACACACACACACACACACACACACACACACACACACACACACACACACATATAATATATATATATATATATAATATATATATATATATGATATGATATGGGTGCATCACTTATATATAACAAACGTCTGGGTGTATCACTTCTTTATAACAAAGACTTACTTACACGCTGAAGCACTGCCATCAAACCGCTTTCAGATACTCACCTGTAAAGAGAGAAAGAAAAAGAAAAATTAGTATGAAGTTCCATAAAAAAAGAGGCAAAGATCTCCATCAATCCTCCTCCCTTCCTCTTTCCTCTCCTCTCTGCTTTCCCCTCATCTTCCCCCTCGCTCTTTCCTCCTCCTCTTCCTTTCACTAGTTCTTCTTTAGTTTCTTTTTCTTTTTTGCTTCGGCTTTATCCTCTTCTTTTCTCTGTAGTCCCTTCTTTCTGTTCCTTTCTCGTTTCTCTCCTTTCCCTTCACGTTTCCCTCATTTTTTCTGTCCCTCTTCGCTCGTTCCTTCTCTCCTTCTTCCTTCAATATTAGCATTTATTCACCTTTCCCTTGTCCCGGTCTCCCCATCATCACTCTTCTATCCCCCTTCTCCTTCTTTTCTGAAATCCTCTATGCCATTCCCTCTCTCCCTTTTGAAGGCTTTCTTTTTCATAAATTCTCCTTACTTTCCTGATTATTCCCATTCCTCTCCCTCCACCTCATCCGCCCATCATCCACTCACCTGCCCTTCCCCATTCCCCCCATCCCTTCCCCATTCCCTCCCCTCCCCTCCCCCACTCACCTGCCCTTCCCTCTCCCCTCCCGTCCTCCCTCCCACCTCCCCAACCCCGTACCCACCTCGCAAACCCCGCCCTTCCCTCCCTTCCCGCCCACCACCGCCCACGACCCCTCGAAAGGTCTTCGCATTCCACCGCGGGAGCAAATGGCCCGGACGCGCGACTCAATCCGCTATCGATTGTCCGATTCGTCCAAAGGGGGAGGGGGGGGTGGGGAGGGGGAGAGGGAGAGGGAGGAGGCGTGGGAAGAGTAGGAAGTTGGAAGAAGGGAACGGAGAGGGAGAGGGAAAGGGAGAGGGGAGACGGGAACGGTAAAAGTAGGGGGGAAGGAAAAAGTAAGAGGGGAGGGGGAGAGGGAGAGGAAAGTAGGGGGAGGGGTTTGGGAAGAGGAAGTGGGGGGAGGGGAGAAGAAAAGGAGAAAGTAGGGAGCCATGGGAAGAAGAGGAAGAAGGAGGAGGTTGAGAGGGGGGAGAGAAGGAAAGAAGAGGACGGAGACTGGAAGAGGGAGAGAGGAGGAAATGAGGGAAGAAAGAGAGAGTTATATATGGGAAGGAAACAAAGAGGGAGAGGGGAACGGGGAAAAGAAACGAAACAGACAGAAAGGGAGAGAAAGAGAGAAAGAGAGAAAGAGAGAGAGAGAAGAGAGAGAGAGAGAGAGAGAGAGAGAGAGAGAGAGAGAGAGAGAGAGAGAGAGAGAGAGAGAGAGAGAGAGAGAGAGAGAAGAGAGACAGAGAGACAGAGAGACAGAGACAGAGAGAGAGAGAGACAGAAGAGAGAGAGATAGACAGAGAGAGAGAGAGAGAGAGAGAGAGAGAGAGAGAGAGAGAGAGAGAAGAGAGAGAGAGAGAGAGAGAGAGAGAGAGAGAGAGAGAGAGAGACGGAACGAAAGAGAAAGAGAGAAAAGAACGAGAAAAAGAGCGAAGAAAGAACAAAAGATAAGAAAAACAATACAGAACAAACAAACAAACAAAAAAGACGCCACAACCCTTCCTCCGGCGGGCGGGGAGAAGGGGAGGGGGGGGAACCTGCCAAAGACTGTCACTCGGTCGACGAGGCGATGACCGAGGCGGGTGGGCGTGTGGGCGTCGTGTCTGCGGTAGGCGTGTGTTTTTTGTATGAGGAGAAAGGGAAGGGAAAGGGAAAAGAGGGCAGGGAGAGGGGGGGGGGAGGGAGGGAAAGAGGGAGGGGGGGAAGGAGGGAAAGAGTGAGGGGAGAGGGGAGGAAGGAAGGAGGGAAAGAGGGAGAAAGGGAGAGGAGGATAGGGGACGGGGGAAATGGAAGGAGGGAGGGAGGGAAGATAGACAGATAGAGAGAGAAAGAGAAGAGAGAGAGAGAGAGGGAGAGAGAGAGAGAGAGAGAGAGAGAGAAGAGAGAGAAGAGAGAGAGAGAGAGAGGAGAGAGAGAGAGAGAGAGGAGAGAAGAGAGAGAGAAGAAACAAAGAGAATAGAGAAAGAACATACACAAACAACAACAAACAAAGAGAAAAAGAAAATCGCAATACCTCCTTCACTCAGTCCTCGACTCTCATCCACATCATCCGCGATTATGAAGCCATTGACAAGTGATGGAGAGAACGGAAGAAGAAGAAAAAAAGAAACAAAACTGAAAATAAAAAGGAGTAAGAGTAAGATGATGTAAAAAGAAAATGGAAGACGAAAAGAGGAAACAAAAAAGAAAAGAAAAAAGAGTAAGAGTAGGAAGAAGTAGAAGAAAAGAAAAGAAAAAAGAGTAAAGTAAGATGATGATGATGATGATGAAAATAAGAAAAAGAAGAAGAAAAAGAAACGATGAAAAAGACATGAACAGTGACAATTCTGCATCGGGAAAATTACAGACAAACACATAGGAATTACAAATACACTAATGAGAGTTATTAGTACAACCCCATCACAACATGATATACTGTGAATAAAAAACACCCAAAACAAAAAATCAATGTTTTTTTTTATTTCACAACATGGTATACTGTTAATGAAAAACACCCATTACAATAAAAAAATCATCAATGTTTTTTTTTTATTCACAACATGGTATACTGAGAATAAAAAACACAATAAAAAATAATCAAATGATGTTTTTTTTATTCACAACGTGGTATACGGAGAATAAAAAGACATAACAATAAAAATAATAATCAAAGTTTTTTTTCGAATACAAGAAAAACTCGTTCGCATTCGCTAACTGTCCGTGAAGGAAAATAACAAAAAAAAAGGGAAGATAATGGGGGGAAATTATAAAATAACAATGAAAATGATAAGAAGAAACAAAGGATGAAGAAGAAATTGAAGAGGAGGAAGAATAAAAGAAGAAAAGGACGAAGAAACTGTAAAATACGATGATGATAATTATATGAATAAACAAAGGACGAGGATGTAGAAAACGAAGATGAGAAAGACGGAGAAACTGTAAAAAAAAGACGATGGTGATGAAGTAAAACAACACTCAAAAAACAGACGAAACAAAAACAAAACAAAATCCAAGAAGAGAGAGAGAAAAACAAACAAACAAACAAACGCAGATATGTATAAAAAGAGAAGTAAATGACAAGAAAGCAGATACTGTGTGACTGCATCGCGCTTTCCGCCTGTCATCGATCCCCCTCTCCCCACCCCCTATCCCCCCGTTCCCTCCCCTCCCTCTCCCCCACCCCCTTCCTCCCTTTCCCCTCTCCCATCCCCCCACCCCTATCCCCCCTCCCCCTTTCCTCCCCTCTCCCCTCCTCCCTCCCCCAAATCGATTTCAGATGGCGGTCCACTCCCATAGAATTACAGGGCTGTCACTTAGGATAATCCCTCCCTTGGTTTCGTCCGGCTTACGTCACTTGGGAGAGGATGGGGAGGGGGGAAGGGGGAGGGGGGAAGGAGGGCGACAGGAGAGGGAGAGAAAGAGAGGGAGAGGGAGGAGGAGGATAAAGGGGGACGACAGGAGAGGGAGAGAGGTAAGTTGGGAAAAGGAACGACAGAAGAGGGAGAGGAAGAGTGGGAGAGGGAGGGGATATAAGGAAAGGAGAGGGAGGGGAAAGGGGAGAGAGGGAGAGGCTACATGAAGAGGAGGGAGGAATGAGCAAATAGGTGGAGCCGATGAAAGAGGGGAGCGAAGAGAAAAACAAAAACAGAAAAACTCGTAACGCAAGCCAAAGACAAGCGACAAAAGGCCACCTAAGCTTAACCTTCTCCCCGACCACTTCAAAATGGCACAAGCAAAACCCACACCTCCGCTGAGCAATTACTCTCTCTCTCTCTCTCTCTCTCTCTCTCTCTCTCTCTCTCTCTCTCTCTCTCTCTCTCTCTCTCTCTTCTCTCTATCTCTCTCTCTCTCGATCATTTCCATCTTTAATCATTTCTCTCTCTCCCCCTTCCCCTTCCCTCTCCTTTCTCTCCTCTCTCTCTCTCTCTCTCTCCCCTTCCCTCCTCTCCTCTCTTCTCTCTCTCCCCTCTCCCTCCCTCCTCCCTCTCTCGTCCTCCCTCTCTCACCCTGGCTTATTCCCGACACACAGGCAACGCGTTATCTCTCTCTCCTGCTTGTTTATTCTGGGCGTAACGGCGGTTTATATTTAGACGGGGAAGTCGAGTGCTTAAATACTGCATTTAACACTGGAAGGGTGAATGAACATGGGGCAGGGAGGGAGGGAGGGAGGGGAGGGAAGGAGGGAGGGGGGAGGAGAAAGAGGGAGGAGGGAGGTTGGGGAGGAGAGAGGGAGGGAGAGGGGAGGAGGGAGGAATGAGGAGGGAGAGGAGGGAGGAGAGAGGGAGGAGGGAGGGAGAGAGGAGGGAGGGTAGGGAGAGAGGGAGGAGGGAGGGAGGAGGGAGGGAGAGAGAGGGAGGAGGGAGGGAGAGGGAGGAGGGAGGGAGAGAGAGAGAGGGAAGGGAAGAGAGAGAGCGGGAAGGAGGAAGACGACGAGCGAAGAGAGGAGGGAGAGAGAGAGGGAAGGAGAGCAGAGAGAGGGGGAAGAGAGAGAGGAGAGAGAAGAGAGACCGAGAGGAGGGGGAACAGGGAGAGAGAGAAGAGGAGAGAAGGAGAGAGAGAGGAGGGAGAGAGGAGAGAGAGAGAGAGAGAGGAGAGAGAGAGAGATGAGAGAGAGAGAGAGAGAGAGAGAGAGAGAGACGAGAGAGAGAAAAGAGACGAGAGAGAGAGAGAGAAGAGAGAGAATGGGGAGACGAATGGGGAAATATAGAAAAATATAAAAAGAAAACTGAAAGGAAAATATTAGTAACAACCTGGGACTCACAGACACTAAATAAGAGGCAGCCAAGTAAGCCGAGAACTCCCGAGAACCTCCGAGAACTGCCGATAACCTTTGATAGCATCCGAGAACCTACCTGAACCTCCGACAACTTCCGAGAACTCCCGAGACCTGAGAACTTCCACCTGAACCCCGACATTCTCCCGAGAACCAACGAGAAATTCCGAGAACCTGCGAGAACCACGAAACCTCCGGAGGAACCTTTCGAAATCCCTGCGAGAACTTCCGAGAACCTGCTCTCCTCTTGAGAGAACCCTCGACATCTCCCGAGAACCAACGAGAAATTCCGAGAACCTGCGAGAACCTACGAGAACCTCCGGGAACTTAGCGCGGAAGGGGGACGCGCGGGGGCGTCTCCCGGGATAGGGCAGCGGCGCGGAAAATGCTTCTCTCCTCGCTCGCCCGCCCTCCATCACTCCTCCTCCCTCATCACTCTCCGCCCGCACTCCATCTCTCATCTCCTCATCCTCATCATCTCTCCACGCCCGCCCTCCATCACTCCTCCTCCCTCATCACTCCCGCCCGCCCTCATCACTCTCCTCCCTCATCACTCCTCCATCACTCCTCTCCCTCATCACTCTCCGCCGCACTCCATCACTCCTCCCTCATCTCTCCACGCCCGCCCTCCATCACTCCTCCTCCCTCATCACTCTCCGCCCGCACTCCATCACTCTCCCTCATCACTCCCGCCCGCCTCCATCACTCCTCCTCCCTCATCACGCCGCTCCACGCCCGCCCTCCATCTCCCTCATCACTCCTCCATCACTCCTCCTCCCTCATCACTCTCCGCCCGCACTCCATCACTCCTCCTCCCTCATCACTCTCCGCCCGCACTCCATCACTCCTCCCTCATCACCTCTCGCCCGCACTCCATCACTCCTCCCTTCATCTCTCTCATCACTCTCTCCCTCATCTCTCCACTCCTCCTCCCGCCCGCCCTCCATCACTCCTCCTCCCTCATCACTCTCGCCCGCACTCCATCACGCCCCACTCCATCACTCCTCCCTCATCTCTCCACGCCCGCCCTCCATCACTCCTCCTCCCTCATCACTCCTCCTCACTCCTCCTCCCTCATCACTCCGCCCGCATCATCACTCCTCCCTCATCTCTCCACGCCCGCCTCCATCACTCCTCCTCCCTCATCACTCTCCGCCCGCACTCCATCACTCCTCCCTCATCTCTCCACGCCCGCCCTCCATCACTCCTCCTCCCTCATCACTCTCCGCCCGCACTCCATCACTCCTCCCTCATCTCTCCACGCCCGCCCTCCATCACTCCTCCCTCATCTCTCCACGCCCGATCTCCATCACTCCTCCTCCCTCATTACTCCACGCCCGCCCTCAACCCCCCTTCCCCTCTATAATTTTTTCCTTATCATTTCCGCCTACATCACCATCTATGTCTCCATCATTATGATCTACATCGCCGTCTCCATCACTATTCCCTGTTTCCACCATCTACTTACTTCACCAACAATATCTCCATCACTTCAGCCTCCTTCACCACAATATCTCCATCACTTCAGCCTCCTTCACCAACAATATCTCTCACTTCAGCCTCCTTCACCAACAACAATCATCTCTCCATCACTTCAGCCTCCTTCACCAACAATATCTCCATCACTTCAGCCTCCTTCACCTATCTCCACACACCAACAATATCACTTCAACCTGCACCGCCATCGATATCTCCATCAACCTACATCGTCATCACACCACCACCACATCACATCAATCTTCTCACCATCAACACCAACATATTTACCTTCATCAAAATCCATCACCATTACATCACCCCTCCCCCCCCTCACCACCATCATCATCCTCCATCACTCCCCCCTCCCTCCATCACCACCACCATCCGCATCATCACCTCCTTCCTCCTCCATCACTACCATCCGTATCATCACATCCTCCTCCATCAAGATCCCCCTCCACCATCATCATCCCCCTCCTCCCTCACCCCCCCTCCAACCCCCCTCATTACCTCCTCCTCCACCACCATCACCCCCCCCCCCCCCCCGCCCTCCTTGGCCCGGAGGAATCGCCATCAATAACAATTTTCGTCACAAATCACCTCTCTTTCCATCGATTTCTTGCGCGTCCGCCGCCCGCCGCCGCCGCCTCTGCCTCGGCCGCCCTTTATTGTATTATTATTTCTATTATTTATGATCATTATTATTACTATCATTATTATTACTATCATTATTATTATTATTAATCTCAGTATCATTATCAACAATATCATTATCATCAACAATATCATGATTATTATTATCATTATTATCATCATTAACATTATTACTATCATTATCATGATTATGATTATTGTCTTCATAATCATCATTATTATTATCATTACCATTATCATTTCTATCTTTATTATCATAAGTGAAATTATTATCATCATCTTCACCGTTATCATAATCTTTATCATCATCTTAATCAGTTAATGCTATCATCTTCGTCATTAATGTTGTTTTCATATTATGATCATTACAATTGTTAAAATAAGAACAATAATCCTAATAACAAGGACAATGATAATGTTGATGATAATAATGATAATAATAATAATAATAATAATAATAATAAATAATAATATAAATAATAATAATATATATTATTAATTAATAATAATAATAATAATAATAATAATAATAATAATAATAATAATAACAATAATAATAATGACAATAACAATAATACATTACAATAGTAATGAAAATAATAATAACAATGACAATAACCACAGTAATCATTATCATAATCATCACCATCATCATTTTATTATATCATCAGTATTATTCGCACTGTTGTCGTTGATCATTATCATCAGGATTCCCACTGCTGTTGTACTTGTCCTTACACTTATAATCACTTATATCACTTGTATCGTTATGATCAAGACACTACAAGCAGTTTTTATTATGGCAACAGTATTACAGTATTCTTCTTCTTCCTCCTCTTCTCCTTTTTTTTTCTTCGTCTTCTCCTCCTCCTTCTTTTTCCTCTGTTCCTCTTCTTCCTCCCCCTCCTTTTTTTTCCTCCTGTTTCTCCTGCTCCTCTTCCTCTTCCTCCTCCTTTTCCTCTTCCTCATCTTCCTCCTCCTCTATCATTTATTTACATTTTCTTTCGTGTCTCATTTACTAATACTTAATATCCGTTATTAGCGATTTAATAACGGCGATAAAAGCCTAATGCAAAAAAAGTTGTAATGATGAAAGTTAGTGGTTCAACAAGGCTCATTTTTGTTTGCACTCTCGTCTTTCGATATAATCTTAAACTTTTCCCAAAATTACTTTCGTTCTGACATACTTCGGTTCACATTTTCCTCTTTTTCGCTTCCTTAACTTATGCTTTGCTTCTATCAACTTCCCCCCCCCCCTTAGGATTTTAATGATAAATTTCCTCGCTTTTTTTAATTCTCTCTCATTTTATTCATTGATTTTTTTCACTTTTGTTTTATTTACATTTAGTTTATACTTTCATTTTCCTTCTCCTACTTCTTCATTTACATCTTTATTACATGTATTTTCCTCTATCTAGCTTTCATTTTATCCCAATTTTCCCATTCGTAACTTATGCACTCCATCCTAAAAATAATTTTCTTTCATCTCTCTCTCATTTCTCCATGAACATTTTCTTTTCCTTAATATCACATTATTTCATTTTCCTTCAGTTTGCGGCCGCCTTTCCTTTCTCTAAATACATTTTCCTTCTCTTCCCTTATAACATTTACCTTTTCATCATCAATATTTCCCCCTTCATATTCTCTCTATTCCTTTTTTTTCTCCTCCTCCTCCTCCTCCTCCTCCTCTCCTCTCCTCTTCCTCTTCTTCTTCTTCTTCTTCTTCTTCTCTTCTTCCTCCTTCTTCCTCTTCTCCTCCTTCTGACATTTACCTTGTCTTAATCAATATTTTCCCTAACATTTTCTCTCGCATTTCCCTTCTCTTCTCATGCATTTTCCCAATCTGTTCTTTCCCGTTCTATACGCTCATCTTCCTTTCCTTATCTCTTCACTCCTCTTCCCTAAGCATTTTCCCGATCTTAACTTTACTCTTCCCCATTTTCATACAAACATTTTCCTCTTAACTATCCCCCCCCTCCCCACTCCCCTTCCCTTCTCATACACATCTTTATACAACCCGGTAAGTCATCACACTTCCTCACACTTTCATACCTTTATTTCCACCCGAACAAGTCGTCACACTTCTTCACACTTTTCCTCACACTTTCACACTTTTTGACGCCCAAACAACTCATCACACTTCCTCACACTTCTCATCTGCCTCTTTACACCCCCAACACCACTCCCCCCCAAAACGCCACCTCACTCAGACCTCGAACCCACACCAAACCGACCTCGCACCCCAGCAGCAATACATGCGTTTTCCGAACAGAGTTTGTAACGTAATTCATGAACGATATTATACATTATTCAGTCGCCGGTATCAATGTTTCATCAAATTAGGAAAGACGAGATAATTGAAAATGCAGCGTTATATTATGCAAATGAACGCGTCTAAATTAAAATAATTCTGGGGGCAAAGTAAACTTTGAAGACTTATGTGTATATATATAATATATATATATATATATATATTATATATATATATATATATATATATATATATATATATATATCGAGAGAGAGAGAGAGAGAGAGAGAGAGAGAGAGAGAGAGAGAGAGAGAGAGAGAGAGAGAGAGAGAGAGAGAGAGAGAGAGAGAGAGAGAGAGAGAGAGAGAGAGAGAGAGAGAGCCATATTGAGAGAGAAATCCAGAGAAAGAGAGAGAGCCAAACAAACAGACAGAGAGAGACAGCCAATCAGACAGACATACCGAGAAGGAAGACCCCCCCCCCCCGAGAAAAAAAGAAAAAAGGGCGCGACGGGAGGCGGGAGCGGGCGGGAGCGTAATCAGAGCGGCGGGACAATGGGTCGCGGCCGCCCCGAAAGCCCTCCGAAAATTCGAAAATACAGATAGTCGTTGGGAGGAGAGAATAAAATAGAGCGACTGGGAGATTACTTCGCCGCTCGACCGCCTCGCTTCCCTCTCCACCCCCCTCCCTCTCCTCCTCCTCCTCCCTCACTCCTCTCCTCCCCTCCCTTCCCCTCCTCCTCCTCCTCCTCCTTCCCTTCACCTTCTCCTCCCTCCCTTCCATCCCCCTATCTTTCCTTCCCCCTACCCCTCCCCTCTTCGCCTCTCCTCTCCCTGTCCCCTCCCCTCCCCTACCTCTTTTCTTCCTCCTTCCCCCTCACCCCTCTCCTTCCCCATCCCTCTCCTCTCCTCCATTCCCCCTGTTCGCTCTTCGCTCTTCCGCGTTCAAACCCTCCCCCTCCCCCCCTTGCTCTCCCCACTGCTTCCCCTTATTCCTTGTTCCGATGATTCCCCTCTTCTTCCCACCCGCCCCCCCTCTCCCCCTCCTCCGTCCATCTCCCCTTCCTTTCGTCACAACCATCCCCTCCACCTGCCCCCTAACCCCCCTTCTCCCATTTGCCTTCAGAGAGGGAGAGGAGAGGGAGGGAGGGAGGGAGGGAGGGAGAGGGAGAGAGAGATGCTGGGGTGATGTATGTCGTATTTTTAATTGAGGGAGAATGGTGATGATAATGAAGATGGTGATGATGATGATGACTGGTGATGCTGGTGATGGTGATGATGATAGTGGTGGTGGTGATGATAATGAAGATGATGATTATGATGAAAACAACGACAATACCAATACCAACAACACTCATAACGAGGAGGAAGAATCCCCATCACAAAGACGGCTCCATCGATCCTAGCGACCACGAGACAAGACTCCCACGACACCGACATGAGGCATAATCACGTCGAAAGCATCTCGACAGCAGAATACTCCCCCCCCCCCCCCCAGCCTCTCCGCGTCATCCGATCGCCTCGTCTCGCGTCTCCCGGTGATGTTAGCGTCGGATCCCTTACTTTCTTAAAAAAAAGAGGGAGAAGGGGGAAAAAAAGAAAAAAAGAGGGAAGAAAAAGGGGAGAGGAAAAAGTAAAAATAATTAAATAAATAAATAAAAAGGCAAGAAAAAAGGGAGAGAAAAAAATAAAATAATCAAATAAATAAATAAATAAAGGAAAAACGGAGAAGGTAAAAATAATTACATAAACAGACAAAAAAAGGGGAAAAAGAGAAGACAATTTTTTTTTACAAAGCACAACAATTAAAGAAAAATGGGGAAAAGAGAGAAAAAAAGGAAAGGGGAAAAAAGTAAACAAAGGAAAAATTGGGAAAGGATAGAAAAAAGAAATATGGGGAAAACGAAAAGAAAAGAGAAAAGAAAAAATGGGGAAAAGTAAAAAAAGGAAAAAAGGAAAAAAAAGAGGGGGGGGGAGAAAAATACATGAAAAAAAATCGCCTTCCTTCCCTGCACTTGACACTTGCCTTATGTTGATGAAGTGTCAAGCGGCGTCACTCAAGGGATCGCCTCACACTGCCACGCACCCTTGCAAGTCACACTTACTAATGTGGTGTTCTTTGGCAACAGAACATCGTTTTTTTATTCCTCCTTCTGTTTTTTGTTTGTTTGTTTGTCTTTTCTCCTTTCTATAATTCTCTCTTCCTTTTTTTTCTTTTTCTTCTTTTCCATCTATATTTTTGGTTGTTTTTCTTCTTCTTTCCTTTCATTTCTTCTATTTCTTCATCTCTTCCTCCTTTCACTTTTTCTTTTCCTCTTCTCTCTCTTCTTCCCCCACAGAGCCCTTCTTCCCCTCCTCCTCTTCCTTATTCTCCTTCTTTTCTTTTTCCTTATTCTTCTTCTCCCCCTCCTACTTTTCCTTCTCCTCTTCCTCTTTCTTCCCCTTCTCCTCCACCTCTTCTTCTTCTTCCTCCTCCTTCTCCACACACCAACCTAATACTCGAAGCTACAGCAGGACCCAAGCGCTTCAGTAAATACTCGAAGCCGTAACTCCTTCAAGAAAGACCTCCTCCTCGTTCCGTCTGCATTGAGGACGAGCGCGTAAAAGCCTTCCTTATGGCCCATTTCTCGTGATTATCTTTTGCCATTTATCTCTCTCCCCTTATTCCCTATTCATCCACCTCCTCATCTCCCTCTTCGGCTTCATATCTTCATTTTGGGGACCACGAAGAGTAGTGGTGATAGGAAGAGTAGGAATTGTTGTAGCTGCAATAGTAGTAGCAGTCGTGGTAGTCACTTATCTTCCCTCTTTATCCACTCCCTTAATATCCCCCTTAATAGTGGGGATAGGAATGGTAGGAATTGTTGCGGCAGTCATAGTAGCAGTAGTAGTCGTAGTCACTTATCTTCCTTGGTTATCCACTCCCTCAATATCCCCCTTAATCTTGGACATCCTTCTTCTCATGACCATCGTCATTACACAGTCCTTAAGACTAATAGTTCCTGTTGCTACATCACTACTCTCGCCATCACCATCATCTCCCTTCCCACTCTTTTCACTTCCTTATTTACCCAGTTCCTCGCCTCCTCCTGCTTCGTTCTTTTAAAAGGATGAAGTTTCACTCTCAGCCCGTCTCTTGTGTCAAGACAATGTCGCTGACTCTGCAAGCAGCGGCGGCATGCAAATGCAAGCAAAACGGTGTTGCGTCAAGTATGCATGCGTTTCATGTTGCTTTAGCCTGGTATAAACGCCAAATTTGTGAGTCTTTGTTGCAACATGTACGCAAGCACGAGGGGGGGGGGGGGAGTGCCGTGTTGAACTGCTTGCATGTACGGCATGACTGCAACGGAACAAGTAAACGATACCCAGGCGGGAACACCCTTGGAAGGCGAGAGAAATGAAATAAAAGACGATATAAATGTGATGAAAAAGAAACAGAAGAAGGATGAAATGGTGTTGGAGGAAGATGAAGTAGAAAAAAAATAATAAAACGTGGAGCCAGCGGATGAGGGGGAGGAGGAAGAAAAGGAAGAAAATTGGAGACGACGACGACGACGACACAGAAGGAGGAGGAAGAGGAACAGGAGACGACGACGAAGAGCAAGAAAAAAGAAGAAAAAAAATCGTCAAAGACAACACTGATAGCCATCCACTTAATTCCACTGATTAAGGTCCCCAGCGAAGGAAACGACCCGCCCCCTAATTAAGACAACAGCACGTGAAGCCTCCCTCGGGTGCAGGCCGCAACAACGAACAGTGCACAGAAAGTGACAAGTAATAATACCTGCCAGAGAAAAGGACAATAACAGCGGCACAGCAAAGAGATAACATGTGGGATAATATTAGAGTCAAATGAACAATGACAGTGCCACGGTTCGAGATCATGCCACAGTGCCAAAGGGAGGAAGGGGCAAAACAGTGTCACATTATGGGTTAAACCTACAATGTCAAGGGGACTATGCCACAGTGCCAGAGGGAAAAAGAGTAGGGGATAAAACCTATGCCAAACGGACAATGAGTGCCACAGTACCACAGTAGGGAACAATCCCACAGTGCCATTGGATGGAACAAAACAGTGTCACGGTAAAGGATAAACCCAGTGCCAAAGGGACAATGCCACAGTGCCAATGCAAGGGGCAATGATACAGTGCCGTTCAGTGGCATTTTCTCTGCGTGGGAAATTCCTCGAATGACCGCGGGATACGAGACGAGATGCTGGCGGGAGTTTGCACGCGAGCGAGTGAGTGAGCTGAGCGAGCGAGGAGTGAGTGAGGGAGAGTGATGAGTGACGAGTGAGTGAGTGAGTGAGGTGAGTGAAAGTGAGTGACAGGGTGACTGACTGAGCCGGTCATTGGGAGAGTGAGTGAATAGGTGAGCGAGTGAGTGTATGTGTACCCGAATGTTTGTGAGTATAACCATGCGCGATGCATGATAGTGTCCAGCGTCTCCGTGTACGCATGTGTCCGCGTGTACGCATGTATCCCCGTGTACGCATGTGTCCCCGTGTACGCATGTGTCCGTGTGTACGTCCATGCCATTGCGTGCGGCCGCTTACACACGCAGGGATAGGCTGAGCCCCACGCCCTGCCCGGAACGCCCAGGGTCTACTGTATCGATCTCACTTACCAGTCTGCTCGCCGAGGACCTCCCCTCCCCTTCCCCTCCCCGCCATCCTTCCTCTATCCTCCTTCACCCCTTCCCCTCCATTTACCCCTTTCCCCTCCCCTCCCCCTTCCGCTACCTTCTCCCTTCCACTCCCCTCATCCCTTATACTTCCTCCCTATTTCCGCCATCCCCCCCGCACCCCTTCTCCTCCCATCACATTCCTTCTCTCCCTCCCCTCCCCATTTCACCACTCTCCCCTCATCCCTTCTCCTTCCTTCCCACTTCCCGCCACTACCTCTTACCCTTCCCCTCCCCACTTTCTGCCACCCTCTCCCCACCCCCGCCACTCCCTTTCCCCTTCCGGCGCCCTCTCCTTCCACCACCATCCCCTGTACCGCCGGCCGCCCGTCCCGCAAAAGGCCCACACTGAGCACTTGAGGATTAATAAGAGTGTCAAAAACAACACAGATTGGGCGAGAGAGGCCGAGTCTAATGCGACAAATGAGACCAACAAGTGGGCGAGAGAGCGGAGAGCAGACAGAGTGCGAAGTGAGGGGGAGAGGGGGGAGAGAGGGCAGAGTGGGCAGAGAGTGGAGTGGAAAGAAAACAGGAGTGGGCAGAGCTGGGGCGGAGTGACAGGGGCACTAGTGGAGCACGAGTGAGTAGGAGGGAGGAGGGCGGAGTGGCAGGAGTGGGCAGTCGCGGACAGGAGCGAGAGAAGTCTTTGCGAGCGGAGAGGCAGGAAGAGGGCGGAGGGAGGGCGGAGTGGGCGAGTGGGCGGCGGCTAAGGGGATGCCTCTGGTCAGCGGCCAGGAAAACAGGAAAAGAACGCGCGCACGAAGAAGACACTGTTGTAAATCATTTATGTAGGTAGGTGAAGGAGAAGGAGGAGGGGGGAGAGGAGGGGGAGGTAGAGATACGAAGAGGGAGGGAGGTGGAGAGAGTTGAGGAGGGTGGAGGGTGCTGGTGGGAGGTGGGTAGATAGGTGGGAGGGGAGAGGAAGAAGGAAGGAAAGGGAAGTAGAGAAGGGAGAGAGAAGAAGGAGAGAAGGAAGGGAAGAAGGAAGAAGGAAGGAAGGAAAGGGATAAGGGAAAGAAAAGAAAAGGAAGGGAAGGGAGGGAAGGGAAGGAAGGAAAGAAGGGAAAGGGAGGAGAAGGAAGGGAGGGAGGAAAGGGAAGGAAGGAGGGATGAAGGAAGAAGGAAGAAAGAAAGGAAGGAGTAAAGGAGGGTGTGTAATGGGGGGAAAGGAAAGGTGGCGGAGGGGTGAGTAGAAGTAGGTGAATGAATAGACAAACAAACCGTATACAATACGGTACATGAATTTCAAACAAGGCTTAAACACAACCAAAAATAGACACAACAAACATACAAAACAACAACAAAATCAAACAAAACAGCAACCCCCCAGTAGCACTTACGCAATATCAAAGCCGCATCGACCCATTACGGTAACGAAACCGCTATACAAAACCAGGTCGTTGCTTTTTTTTATTATTACTTTTTTACATTTTTATTATTATTATTCTTTTTTATATTCTTTTTGATTACTTCCCTATCTATTTTTATCTTTATTACTTTTTTAATGTTTTATATTTTACCTTAATTATTTTTACTTTCTGTTTTTTTTTTTTTTTTTTTTTTTTTTTACTTTTATTACTTATCTTTCTTTTTTTCTTTACTTCATTATTTTTTTTGTTTTTACTTATTTTTTACTCTCCTACTTCCTCCCCTTCCCTCCCCTTATTCCTTTTATTTAGGTCCTCTTCCGTCCCAAGTTCTCGAACTAAACAAATGCAGCTACATTTCCGCACTTCAGATCTCACGCTAATGACTCAATTACCAGTGTAAAAGCACTTGTCCCATTCGCTCGCCCGCCACTCCTGCGGCCACGACCTCGAACTCCTCATCTGGTTGTAAGCTTGCACTGTTGCTGTTTTTCCCCGAGGAAACAAACGAACGAGTGAAATGCGGCCACGCCCACTGCCCCGGGCGCTACATAGGCCTACGTGACGATTTTTTTTAGGGTTCATTGGTGTTGTTCATCAGTTAGGGGAATTACATATAAATACACACGCGCGCGCGCGCTCGCGCTTACACACACACGCACACGCGCGCACATAAAACGCACACACAGATAATATATATATATATATATATATATATATAATATATATATAATATATATATATATATATATATTAATATATAACATATACATATATATATATAATGTATCGTATATATATATTTATATACATATATACATATGCAAATATATAGGCATAAATATCTAGTTCATATCCGCATCCGCACAAAACATCCTTAACGATCAAACCACCGCGAATCCTGGCCGTTTCGGTCCCGGCCGAGAGACAGGATCGAGTGGCATCACAGCGCGACCCACGAACCACGAATGAACCAGAACCGACGAACCACGAACCGCAACGGCCATCTGTCGATCCGTCTTCGGCGTCAACAAACGGCCCGCCATCTGCCAGACGAACCAGTGATGCAAAAAGACCTCATTTTCCTCCTTTTTTTCTCTCTCTCCTTGAGTGTCACTTCGTCCGTAATTCTGCTTTCATCTTTCTTTTCTTCATCGTCTTTCCTCTTTCTAGTTTTCATCGTTTGTCTTTCCCTCTTTATATTCCCCGTCTTCCCCTTTTATCTTCTCTTGCTTCAATATAGCCTTTCCACCGTCTCTCGTTCCAGTTATTCCCGTGTTCATGGAATTTCTGATTCCCGGAGACACGATCTATTCCTGTACATCTATCGCTGCGATTACCCTTTCGCTGAAATACACTTTGCGATTGACCTTTCTGCTTGCGAGTTCTTGGTATTTCTGCGCTTTTAAAAGTACACATGAATGAAAAAAGGGAGAGAGAGGAAAAAGAAACGAGATCAACGAACGTATTGATCTGTACATCTGATTCATTCATCCATTCATTAATTTTCATTCATTTTTTAAACAAATCTTTTTTTAATATAATATTTTTTTTATATTCCTTTCTTTCATTTTTTTTCAATTCGTCTTAAATTAATTTCTTAAACCATTCTTTTTTTCTTTATTTCTTAAATCATTCTTTTTTTCTTATTACATTTCAACTTCTTTTTTTCCTAAATAATTTGGAATGGAGAGACTCGCTCAGCCTGTACCTTCCCCCCTCAGCACCACCGCCAAAAATTGTATTTCAACAACCGCTGATGACGCAATTACCACTGTCCCAATTATCACGTCATCGCAGCCAACAGGCCCATTATGTCTAGTGTTTGTAATGGCCCGCACTTCTTCAAGGTCTAATGGTCGGTAATAGGCACTAATAACACCTCACTATCGATGCCTTCGTGCTGTGTTAGGCTCTCGTTGTTCTGTTCTTCCTCTGTTCTCTTTCGGTTGGTTGGGTGAACGAGTGGAGAACGGGTTTCTTTTTTTATGTCGTGTTTCAACTCGCTTTGTCCTTTTTTTCTTGCCTCTCTAATTCCTTAACACCTCTCTCTCTCTCTCTCTCTCTCTCTCTCTCTCTCTCTCTCTCTCTCTCTCTCTCTCTCTCTCTCTCTCTCTCTCTCTCTCTCTCTCTCACTTAGACTGAAAGAGAGGGGTGAGAGAGACAGACGGAGGCAAAAACAGAGAGACGCAAAAGATAGACACAAACAAACAGAAGTATAGACAGAGGGACAATCAAACACAAAAAAACAACAAAGAGAAACAAGAGAACCAGACACACAAACTGACAAACAACCAAATGAATAAAAAAGACAAGAAAAAGAAAGACAGAAAGACCCAAACAGACCTAAAAGACCCACAGAAAAAGACCCAACCAGACCCCAAAAGACCCAACCAGACCCCAAAAGACCCAACCAGACCCCAAAAGACCCAACCAGACCCCAAAAGACAAAACCCCCAAAAGACCCAACCAAGACCCAAACAGAAAAAGACCCAAACAGACCCAAAAGACCCAACCAGACCCCAAAAGACCCAAATAGACCCAAAGACCAAAGACCTCCAACCAGACCCAGACCCAACCAGACCCCAAAAGACCCAAAAGGCCCAAAGTCCAGAAGCAGACCCCAAAGACCCAAAAGACCCAAAAGACCCAAAACAGACCCCAAAAGACCCAAAAACCCCAACCAGACCCATCCGAAGCCAGGCAGCCTGCACCGCCCTTCCCCTTGCACCATGCACGCGGATCACAGCTTTTGGAAAAGGCAGGTCCTCACGCATTACCGCTAATGGAGCCAGAGTGGATGCAGGCGGCGTAACATCCTGTGACGTCACAAAGGAGCTTTAAATGCCTACATTCTTACGGCCGTCGCGCTGCCCAGGCCTTATGTTTTCCTGTTCCCGGGTATTGTGCGCTGCGCGTCCCTCCTCACTCTCACATCTCCTTCTTCTTCTTCCTCGAGATTGTTTGTTTGTATTTGTTTGTTTGTTTCTTTCTCTCTCTTTCCACTCACGCACTTACTCATTATCTCACTGTCTCACTATCTCTCACTATCACACACACACACATACCTACACCCCCACCCACCCACTCACATCCCCTCACTTACCCCCCCTTCCAACCCGCGAAACACACCCTAATGAATCACCGCTTCGCTTACTTCTGCCTCAACAGAAGTGCAAATGTTTTTCGCTCCAGAAAACGTTTGTCTCAAGAACTCTTTTTCCTCTTCATCTTCCTCTTCATACGCCTCTTGTGTCATTGTGTAACTCTTTCTTCCTCATGCAAATTACGTACTTTTTCTTTACATTCTCTTTTATTCTTTATCTTATTTATTTATTCTTTACTAATTTCACTTCTCTTTGTTTTTATTTTTCCATAACTATTACTCGTTTGTCTTCACATGTACCTTCTTTCTTGATGTCAATTATCTTTTTTCCCTCTTCATTTTCTTTACATTTCCCTCATTTCTCTATTCCAACGCCTTCTCCATCAACTTTAAATCACTCCTTTATCTACATTTCCCTTCACCAATCATTTTTCCTCTTCCTAATTTCTTTCGTATTACTCCTCTCTCCCCATTTTGTTTCTTTCCACATCTCTGTTTATATATTTTTTCTCATTATAATCCTTTCTCTCTCTCCCCCTTCCTCTTTCCCTCTTATGGTTTTTCATTCTTCCCTTCCTCCTACTCATCTTTCTTCCTCTCCTTCTCTTTCTCCTTCTCCTTCTTCCTCCTCCTACTCTTCTACTTCTCGTCTTTCAATTGTCCCTTCGCTCTCCTCCTCCTATTTCGTAATTTCTTTGTCTTTCCTTCAACCTATCCTTTCTCTTCAGCCTTCTCTCTTCTTTCCTTCCCTTGTCTTTTTTTTCTTCTTTCCCTATCCCCTATTCCCTCCCTCACTCTACTCGGTCTCTTCACATTCAAAAATAAATATCAAACAAGCCCAAGAAATTACAAAAGTCTACCACAAATTTCAAAACCCATTTTCTATGACGAATCACACTGGCCAACAAATCCTTTAACTGCATCCTGGATCCTTTTATGGACATCATAATTCGCCAGTAACTTTTTGTATAATCCTGGTGACAAAACCTAAACAAAAACAAACAAACAAACGTTAAGCTAATTAGGACATCACCTCCTTTACTGCGTTAATGCATAAAATGTGTGACATGCAAACAGACAAAAGAACAAACACGCACACATATACAAACAAATGCACAGACACACACACACATGCAAAATTACCCAGACGGGCAACACTTTCAATTTTGGCCCTAGCGGAAGGAGTGCATAAAGATCAAATCCCCGATCCGCAATATCCGACAGCAAAGGTCTGAAATAACATTCGCTCATGAGAGTATAATATCCTTTCTGTGACGTCATCAGAAGAGGGGGATATCAAAAGACGAAATCAAATGGATATCAAATTCCTATCCACGGTTGATACAAGAAAATGAAAATAAAACAATGGATGTAAATAACAAGAGCTGGATAGAGATGCAAATGAAAGAGATGAGAGATAAGTAAAACCGTGCGAAGAGAGGCGGGGAGGAGGGAGAGAAGAAGAGGAACAGAGAGAAAGTTTGATAAATGTGAATCAATAAATCGGCAGATAGGTAAGTACACACAGAGAACGAGAGATAAAAACGAAAGTGTAAGAGAGAGAGAGAGAGAGAGAGAGAGAGAGAGAGAGAGAGAGAGAGAGAGAGAGTGAGAGAGTGAGTGAGTGAGAGTGAGAGAGAGAGAGAGAGAGAGAGAGAGAGAGAGAGAGAGAGAGAGAGAGAGAGAGAGAGAGAGAGAGAGAGAGAGAGAGAGTGAGAGAGTGAGTGAGTGAGTGAGTGAGTGAGTGAGTGAGTGAGTGAGTGAGTGAGTGAGAGAGAGAGAGAGAGAGAGAGAGAGAGAGAGAGAGAGAGAGAGAG